>JACXGM010002471.1:0-28110 GCA_016801145.1 Umbra pygmaea
AGAGAGAGAGAGAGAGAGAGACAGAGAGACAGAGAGACAGAGACAGAGAGACAGAGACAGAGAGAGAGACAGAGAGAGAGACAGAAAGACAGACAGAGAGACAGAGAGAGAGAAAGACAGAGAGAGAGACAGAACGATAAACAGAGAGACAGAGAGAGAGACAGACAGAGAGACAGAGAGACAGAACGATAGACAGAGAGACAGAGAGAGAGACAGACAGACAGAGAGAGAGACAGAACGATAGACAGACAGAGAGAGAGACAGAGAGAGAGAGAGGCAGAGAGACAGAGAGACAGAGAGACAGAGAGAAGGAAGCGCATCAAGAAAGAAAAGGAGAAAAGGAGAAAAGGAGAAAAGGAGAAAAGGAGAAAAGGAGAAAAGGAGAAAAGGAGAAAAGGAGAAAAGGAGAAAAGGAGATGGGATGAACAAGAGAAACAGAGCAGGAGACAGGCAGGAGACATATATGAATATAAATTTAAACAGGACTATTTTTCATAAAACTTTAACCAATCAAACTGCTGAAATGACACTGACTGTTCACAAAAAATGTAATTAAAATCATGGAGCATGTCGAAGGCAAGTCCCCAGAAGCTACAGAACAAACACATGGAAACTGTAATGCCCAACACATAATAGGGATTTACTATAAACTGCTAAATAAAACCATCAGCAATGCTTCATAAGATAAAATCTAACCTTCAATACACAGAGTTCTAGCTATCCTCAATAAATATGTGTGTTTATGTGAATGCATTTAATCTGAGTTTACAGTTTCTACAAACAAATTACATCCTACTGTAGCACTCTGCTAGCCTGCAAAACATGTAAGGAAGTCTGTGTCCCATCTTGGTTTCTGTTCATTTCTAGATGTGAAAATATCAACACAAACAGTAACCAGCAAAGTGCTAGAAGTCTCTGTGGTGGCATACGTCCATAAACACTCCTGCTGAAGTTGGTCTACTGTAATTGTTCACATGTTGTTCATTCACCTGAATACTGAATATGCGTGACGTTGTTGATGAGGGTGTGGCCACAGAGAAGTGGGCTGCTCATTTGATGCAAAGGTGCAACCGGAACAGCTTTGGTCATCAGTGCAAAACAGATTTTCTAGAGGTTACACCGCGCTCACACTGACAGTCAGTGGCATTGAAATCGCAGGGCTGCATATGACAAACGCAAAGAAATGAGCTACGTACTGCTCAATTTCTGCTTACTGCCTCTAGGTCTTGTTTTTATTACATTTTTTGGCTCACATGAAGTATGTAAAATGTGTGTGTATGTACGCTGTATCACTGCGCCAATGGCTATAATATACTGCCTGCCTCAGGCACTTGGAGAGAAAGCCACCCTGCCATTTCACTGTCATCTTTGTGTGAATACAGGTGTTTATGTGTGTGTGTGTGTGTGTGTTTGTATGTTCGTGTGTGTTTGTGTGTGTGTTTGTGTGCGTGTACACATGAGTCAATGAGCGATACATATCTTCCTCCAGCAGCATAGATGAATGAAAATAACAGATTTGACAAGAGTCATCACGGTGTGTGGGGAGGAAATGAAACATGAAGAGTCAAAATAACAGGAGGAACTTGACCCCTGATCCACAAACGTACATGGGGAATGTGCCCCCTGCCTCCACAAGACGCATGTCATGAAGCCATATCTGCTGGGCCTGAAAGTGACAGGATCACCTAACTTTCAAATTACATTAGGTTCATTAGATGCACGAGGTACATTAGGTTATTAGGTAAATCAGGTACATCTCAGACAGGTGAGGGGGAGCTGGTAGTTTGGATCAGATGCCACAGATCTGAGGTGTATGCACATATCAAGGAATACATGCATGCACCCAGTCTACTAGCCTGGTTGACACCAGACCCTTCTCAGTTGTAACTGTTATTTGCTCGGTTTTTAACAACAACTAAATGTTCAACTCGCTTAAAACCGATGCGATAGCTGATTCGAACGAGGGATATTGTGGATGTTCCATTGCAGCAGCCATTGTTGTTATTGTCTGCTTCAACCTATGACAGTATACAGCTGTGCTATCGTCATCGTGCAAAGCCTGCCTCAACAGTTGTGATTGGTGCCTTGATTTGGAAAAATTGGAAATGGGCTTGAATGGGCTCTTGGCCAGACTGACTTGCAGAGCAAATCTCAAAATTGCCGAAAGTCTGTCAGGGTTCTCCCAGGCTACCAGTCTACCTAAACACAGTCAAACTCATGGAGTCGCTATAGGATTTCCTCCTTTACATTACTGTTGGTTATTCATAGTTCACTTGGTATTTACATCTACATAGCTTTGATTTTCAGACACGTCCACATAAATTAATTACTAAGGAAGACTTTCATCTTGCAATGCATGTAAATGTTTAAATCACACTATTACACTAATTGAACTGTGCAGAATAATCATATTACAGTGTGCCTGTAACTACACTCCTTAACCTAAGTGAATGATTGTTTATTGATCATTCATTGCTTTCCGGATGACGAGGCCTTTTAGAGCCAGGCGAGCATAAGTGTGGTCCATCTCATAATATGCCGTCTATCAGTGCTGATGTGTTAATGAAGGAATTCACAGTTAAATAATTCATTGCTGTCCCCTGGGCTACATACATTCAAACACATTACCCGTAATGATCGCACATTGATGGTCATACTCACTCATCTATCTTCCTTGCCCGGCTACAGTAATACCTAATCGACTGGCCTGTCATTAGGCGACACACACACACGCACGTGTCCACATCATATCAACAAATGTACTGCATTGCTGATGAAGCTAGTACATATGCATTGCCATGCACCTTGTAAATCTGCTGGGAACTGTGTGAGAAATACAAATGTGATTAGGTTTTATTTTATAAACATCAAAGAGTTGCTATGGGAGACTATAGGAGGGAGAAAGGTGTTTGAATACGTGTGTGTTTGTACGAATGTGTAAAGTGTTCTATATGAGTACATGTGTGTGTGCCCAGAGCACGTAAACGCTTTCTTCGCACCTTTTGTAATAGATTCACGTCTTTTATGATAGTTTACTGACTCATTATTCCGTGCCCAGCATTGATCAGCTCTCAGAACTCTGCATTGGCATCGCTCCTGCCTTGAATACAGAATATGCCGGTTAAAAATTCTCAGCGCCTCCCTGATCTGCATTGCTAGCAGTCACCACCGCAAACTCTGCCCAGAGCACAGGCCGAAACCTGAAAGTATAGTAGCTACAGTTATCTCTGCCCAGATCACACTGGAGGCAAGTGGCAACTGACAGGATGGACAGAGAAGCAGGATAGATTATTTTTTTAAGCCATCCTGTATACATCAACTGCTGGTCTCTCTGACAATAACGGGTATATTAATTCATATTTTAGTCAGTTGGCTAGCTAGTTAGTTAGCTCATTGGATCTGACCACTGTTAGGAAGCTACAGTAGCTATATGTAAATTAAATTCAGCCATAAGCTAGCTATAATTACCTTGCTACAACCCAGTAGCCTGCCTAAGTGTGTAATACACACGCTGGTCCATTGGGTTTGGCGTGTCAGTGTCACGTTTTGCCTCACCGAGAACCTTACATGCATTATGAAGGTGCTGTACCAGCAGGGGGCGATACTTTTCGAAATGCATAATGACGTAGCAGAGTGTAAATAGTGTAGAATTAGCAGGTTGGTAGGATGGGGAGGGTGGACGGGGTTATAAACCAAGGGGGTAGGCTTAGAGACGGAAGTTAAAGCAACCTTGGGCAATGCGGGCAACGGTGGAACTGCACCCCCTGTGCACTTTTTCACAGCTGATTATTTTTTTTGGGGTACATCAACTTACCAGCCCGAACACTTAAAGGGTCCTTGTTTAATTTAGTTATTTTTTTTATTTAACATTCACTAGTAGCCGAATCCAGAGTTATTAAACTAGGCATGATGAATCTGCAGTGTTGCTACCAGTTGCTACAACAACACAAACAAACTGTTGCTAGTGCGCATGTCCATTGGGCCATTGCTACCGGATGCTACGACAACACAAACAAACTGTTGCTAGTGCGCATGTCCGTTGGTCCGCACAACGCAGAAGATCCGGGTATTTTGGAGCTCCAACTTTCATTGGAATGAACGGGGGAGGAAGGCACCATCCAGTTCTCTTATACTGTACATACATGGTATAAACATGCAACTCACATCCCAGAGGTTGCAAGTTCAAATCCAGGTAGACAGTTTGCATGTATTTTGTTTTCTATTCCAGCGCGGATTTAACAGCAAGGTTTCTGAGTGGTTAAGGTTAGGGTAAGGGTTTAGGTAAGGCTTAGATCGAGTTAACAGCAAGGTTTCTGAGTGGTTAAAGTTAGGGTTTGGGTAAGGCTTAGTTCCAGTTAACAGCACAGTTTCTGAGTGTTTTTGTCCACAGGGAATTGTTGGCATTGACTAAAAGTATCGCCCCCATCTTCACGCCTGATACTGGGCTTCTTTATTTTAAAGTAAATTCAGAAAACAAATATTTAAGTAGACACTGTTTCAGCACAAAGCCAGACACACACTCACATCCTTTTGGACAAACTTTATGCACACCGGAATCTAGCTATCCACACATCAACAAAAAAAAGCCCATTAAAATAATTTGCACAAGTTAAAGAATTTAGGTAACATATATTTACAGTGGGGCAAAAACGTATTTAGTCAGCCACCAATTGTGCAAGTTCTCCCACTTATAAAGATGAGAGGCCTGTAAGTTTCATCATAGGTACACTTCAACTATGAGAGACAAAATGAGAAAAAAAATCCAGATTTTTAATGAATATATTGGTAAATTCCTTGGTAAAACAACTATTTGGTCACCTGCAAACGAACAAGATTTCTGGCTCTCACAGACCTGTAACTTCTTCTTTAAGAGGCTCCTCTGTCCTCCACTCGTTACCTGTATTAATGCCACCTGTTGCCAACAAAGGGTATATAACAAAGTATTGAGATTAACTTTTGTTATTGACCAAATACTTATTTTCCACCATAATTTACCAATAAATTCATAAAACATCCTACAATGTGATTTTCTGGATTTTTCTTTCTCATTTTGTCTCTCATAGTTGAAATGTACCTATGATGAAAATTACAGGCCTCTCTCATCATTTTAAGTGGGAGAACTTGCACAATTGGTGGCTGACTAAATACTTTTTAGCCCCACTGTATGTATGACATCACATATTGTGTTGCTGTCATTGTTGGGTGTTGTGTTTCATCCTATTCTGAGTTACTTGTCTTTAATCCATTAAAACAACATGGCCATGACAGACAAAGAAGAGGAATGTCTCCTATCTTCTCCCACCGCACTCATTGATCAATCAGCCTGCATCACAAATGTGAATGGCTGCTCTTCGGAAACAAACAGCAGACAAACAAACAACACACAAACAAAACAAACAGTAAGATGAATATTAAGCCCAGAATCCCAGACAACCAACATCACAATGTTGTTCAGAAGTCATTTGTGAAGCTTCCCCCTCCTCGCACGTTTTCTTACGAGCAATATCTCAAAATCATTTGAGGATAGAAATTAGGCACGCAAATGGCGTGGCATGTCATTTTTCACAGTGTGTTAGAGGGCTAATGCTGCCGCTACAGATGTGTGGGACACATCTCAGAGAAAGAGAGGAGAATGCTGGTTAAAATAGGGGGAGGTGGTGATACCTGATTCAATTACAGGCTGATGGGTGGGGGGGAGATTTCAGTGGTTCATGCTTACTGTGTAACTGATAAAAGCCTGCAGGATTCTTCATAATATTATGAATGCAAATGAGTAGGTGACTGACAATGATTATTCCTAAACAATGTGTATAACATGGATGGTTGATTCATGTTCTGTCTGGATTCTTATAAGATTTAAAGAGAGGTGAATGCAAATTGCTTACAATATTAGAATTGTATGCTGGCAGTCAATTCCCTTTTCACAAAAATTTGGCATTGACATGCATATTGTCAAAAAAATATTTCAAACGACAAGTAGAAAAGTCATAATTCAAGCACTGGATTCGCAATAAAGGTTAGTACTGTATAATGGCTAGGTAAACCAATGACAATATTATTTATCTGTATCTTTTTATTAAAAAAGGAGTCTCTGTATGACACAGCATTATCCTCCAAGTCAGGCAATATAAAAAACAACATCCAGAATTAAGTGTCATAAACATTCAACATTTTGTTTTTCAATCAAACTCATAGATGGTATTGTGTCTTCAAGCTCTTTAGATCACTAAAATAAATCTCAGACACCTGTGATAATTAGTTTGCCAGGTGAGCCCAATTAAAGGAAAACTACTTAAGAAGGATGTTCCACATGATTAAGCAGGCCAAAGGTTTCAAGCAATATGGGAAAAAAAGGATCTCTCTGCTGCAGAAAAGCATCAAATAGTGCAATGCCTTGGACAAGGTATGAAAACATTAGATATTTCACGAAAACTTAAGCGTGATCACTGTACTGTGAAGAGATTTGTGGCTCATTCAGAGCACAGACGGGTTTGTGCAGATAAAGGCATAAAGAGGAAGGTTACTGCCAGAAAAATCCATTGGATTATAAGAGAGCAGGTGCTTAAACACCATTACAAAACAGCAAACAGGTATCTGAAGCTGCTGGTGCCTCTGGAGTCCCACGAACCTCAAGGTGTAGGATCCTCCACAGTCTTGCAATTGTGCATAAACCTACTTTTCGGCCACACCCTAACCACTGCTCACCAGCAGAAACGGTTGCAGTGTGGGCCCAGAAATACATGAGTCATGTTTTGGGCCAGAATCATGGGGAGAGAGCTGGTAGGCCTCTTAAGGGTCCCTGAAGGTGTGAAAATGACCTCAGCAAAGTATATACATTTTCTGACTGACCACTTTCTTCTATAGTGCAAAAAGAAGAACGGTGCCTTCTGTAACAAAATCATCTTCATGCATGATAATGCACCATTTCATGCTGCAAAGTATACCTCTGTGTGATTGGCTGAAATGGGCATAAAACGAGAGAAACTCATGATGTGCCCCCCATCCTCCCCTGACCTCGACCCTACTGAGAACCTTTGGAGAATCCTCAAGCAAAAGATCTATGAAGGTGGAAGGCAGTTTGCATCAAAACAGCAGCTCTGGGAGGCTATTCCGACATCCTGCAAAAAAATTCAAGCAAAAACTCT
This sequence comes from Umbra pygmaea, assembly GCA_016801145.1. NCBI lineage: Eukaryota > Metazoa > Chordata > Actinopteri > Esociformes > Umbridae > Umbra > Umbra pygmaea. The sequence continues at coordinate 7,146 of JACXGM010002471.1, forward strand.
CCATAAACTCACAAGTTCAATGGATGCAGGAATTCTGAAGGTGATATCAAAGAAGGGGTCCTATGTTAACGCAACTTGCCCTCTTAAGACATGTTTGATTGAAATAGCTTTTGAATTCAGTAAACATATCCTCCTAATACTACAAATTCAACTAACGATTATTTTCAGTTCTTTATGAAATGTTTAGAAACTCTTGTGCAGAACAGTGGAACAGTACATTTTGAGTTTTTTAATTTTCAAAAATATACTGTTTTCATTGGGTTCAATGAAATTCGACTTATACCCTAACGGTTGGTGACCTGAAAATTATACTGACTGTCATTTGCATCGACTATTTAGGAAAATCAGTGTAAAATACCATTTGCATAATAATTTGGAATGCGGTGTAGATAACGACATGATGCCAGCGTTATTGCATGTACAAATCACAACCATCCCTGTTATAACTCCCATGACAGGAAATTACACTGGACAATTAAAGTCAATTATACAGCTATTCTGTGTGATTTATTTACTGTACAACAAACTTCCTCAACCTAATATTTTACATTATTTGTCATTTAGCACAACACTCTTTGGAACTTATGATGCTTGTGGGGATCTGGCCAAGGAGCTTAACCCAGAATCTTAGCCCAGACCCATAATAAGCACCACAATCTGTGGTGAAAGTGAGCTACATGGTACACGTAACTGTAGCTCCATTCCTGGAACTCCTATCTCACAGATATTAAATCTGCCACTAAAGCATTGAACTGTTCCTTTCAACTCAAGGTGTTTTAGACCTATAGCACTCACTTCAAGCCTCATGAAAACATTTCAATTAGTTCTCAGCCGTTTTAAAACCATTTTTGATGCCTCCCTTAACACACCGTAGTTTGCAAACAGATCCAAAAACCCTGCGGACAAAGCTATCAACATTTGCCTACACTACATCCCCCAAAGACGAATGAAAGGATACGGTTTCATACTTCCAGCACCATCATCCTGGAACCAGTAGATAATGAACCATGCCAAGCAGCACTTCTCCAGCTACATCAGTAAGTTAATTACTAACTTCCAGACCAACAGGATGCAAAGTGTGAAGATGATTAAGCACCTTTCAGATACATTGTCCCTCAGTACTGGAGCTTGGTAAGTGCTCTTACTCCTTCCTTACTCCAGTAAGTTGATGACCCCACTCTGATGGGTCTCATCCACTTTCTTTAGGCCACCCATCATCTCTCCTCTTTGGGATTAGGGGCTCAGGTGTTAGCGCTTGGCTGAATAATTCAAATTCTAAGGATATAAAATATCTAAAGTAAATACCTAACATGGATGTGTGTTTAAGCATCAGGCAAGTGTTATATGCTGTTATAGCCACATAGGCGCTGGACTCCATATTAATGTCCATGGTTTTGGAATGGGATGTCCAACAAGCTCATATGAGTGTGATGGTCAGGTGTCCACATACTTTTGGATATGTAGAGGTGTTTCTGTTGCATTCATTTTAGTTTTTCTGTTTTAGAAAATGTATTGCATTTGCTTGTCACATGGATAATATGTCAGGTTATGATGCTGTCTTAAGGTGATTGAGCTCGTTGTGCTGTTATCTGCGTGCGCAAGAAATACTTGAGCGCACTGTCCTCGAATCAATCAATCTGCTCAGGGCTGGAAGTGATGCGGCTCATGTCAAAGTGACGTCACAATTTGGAGTCAGACGTTTCATATAGTGTTGTTATATATTATCTTTTTTAACTATGGATATCATGGGAATTACTAGATTTGGGGACCCCTTTACAAATTTGAGAATGTTTTAAATAAACTCACACATCCAAATCTCTGATAAATGGCCAATTGTAAATCAGAAATATATATCAGAGGCAGAAATCTGAATACATTCCCAGACAGTGACTGAGTGAGAGACGGGGGTGATAAAATGAGAAGCATACAGCTCAAAGGAGAGACTATTTCTCACTCTCTGTAGCTGCTGATCAAAAAACTGTCCTATCACCACATCTGACAGCTAGTGACAAATGTCTACTCTCTTGTCCGACACACAAATTGGGCCTCTGCACTACGGTGATGTGGGATTTCATTTCAATTCCACAGTGCCCCACGGGCCATTCCTCCTGCCAACCCTGAGACTGGCTCTGATGCCTACCTCAAACCAGTGCTGTGTTCATGAGACACTTAATGGAAAGAAATGGACTGGAACAGCTCAACTCTGCTGAGAAAATTATTGCATTATTTAGGTATGAATGTGAGTGATTGTTTCATTACTTGAGTACGTGTACAGTACATTGCAAAAAAATTGTAAACCAAAGATGCTTTCAAGATTTATTGAATGAATATTCTATATTATAGGTATATTTGTTGTGACCGCCCATTGCCTTAAAGCCTGTGACAATTCTCTTATGTACACAGTCATACATACTTATAATAGAATCTGCTGGCATCTTGGAGAACTTGCCACAGTTCTTCTACAGACCTTGGCTGTCTTGCTTGCTTCTGCCTGTCCAAGTGATCCAGGACAGCCTGGATTATTTTGAAATCAGGCCACACCATCTGTTGCAGAACACTGAAGATACTCCTTTATGACCTTGGCCATGTTACTGTCCTGCTACAGAATGACATTGTGACCAATCAGACGCCTCCCGGTGTTATTGCGTGATGGATCTAGGTTGCCTGAGACTTTTCCGCAGTACCTAATGGTACAGATGGTATGGATTGGAAGTGACGCTGCAACATATGCAAAAACATGTCTGCAAGATTACTGGAAAATAATCAAACTTTCTGTTGTTAAGCTGCTTCTAAGGGCTGGTATTATTGTTAATTGATAGTTACTGATAGTCGGTAGAATTTAAAGCTCTGAATTAGTCAAAAACATACAAGAGACTGGCGCTCAGAAAAAAGAAGAGCCCTGCTCTCCCTACATACAGTACAGTACAAGGAGAACTGGAATAGTTACCTCAAAATGATTCTAAACTTTCCACTTTTCACCATCATTTTAATAACCCTTATTAACCAACAATACAGCAATGATTTATACAGAAAAGCTCTTAAGCATTGTGGGAATGTCAAAACAGGGTGGTTCAGAGTGGTAAATGCTGTTTCATTCAGCAATGTTGGGCAGTGATTATGGGAGCCTCTAGTTTGCCCTTACGAATCTCGTACACGGAACATGTACATGAAATGAGCAATTACTCACTTTATCTGCTTATACGTGCAGAATAAAGTGTTCTGTCTTCTTTCTCTGGTCAATTGGAAGTATAGGAAACAGGTCATGTTTGAGAGGTTGTCTTTATGTGTTAAAAATAAGAATAATCAAGAAAGCAGTGATGAGCAGAGCAGTAACTGAAAGATTCCTGGATCGAGCCCAGGGCAGCAAGGTGAGAAAAAACAAATTAAGTGCAATTGTTTCTCAGTCGCTAAGTTGTTCAGGATACAAAAACTTTTCTTCAAAAATGTAGAAGTGGGGTCCACGTGGCGTAGCGGGCGCTGCCTTGCAGGACACACTATGTCATGACAGTCAGTGGTTCGAGCCTGATAATGGGTTCTCTGACTTTCCCCGGACCTCCAGCTTTAGGACGCGCAAATTGGCATATCGCTACCCGGGATTTGGGATAGATAAATTGGATTAACTACGTAGCTACGTCGCACTCCAGGGACTTCTTGTGTGCAAATCGGGTGCCTGTAAATTCAAACGCGGAAGAATAATTGCCGTAATCATCCCATACCTGATCTGACTAAAGGCTTACGTGCAGCAGTGTGAAAAAAATCGTCAGCAGATGTGGCGGGGTTAGTGGGAAAAATTGGACAAGACCAATTGGGAAGGGAGAAAATGTGGAAAAACAACAATAAAAAAAGAATAATTTAAATGTGAGGAGGGTGTATTGGTCTTGCATTGTGTGTGTGTGTGTGTGTGTGTCAACTTTTGAAGAGGTGTACTAATAACAATTGAATGCTCCTAAATGTGTTTAATAAGAAAGGACCTGGTAAACCTTTACTGCTCTACTCTGGAAATAAATAAAGGCCTGCATTGTTTATACATCAGAAAAGGCAAAAGGACCAATACATTAAGGAAACTTTTAAGGTTCTAAAACTACCCATGGTGCTTTTTTGAGTAATCACTCTCTCTAGGAAATAGAGGGCATGGCTAATCACTCTCTGCCCTGATCCCTGATTTCTTGCCCCCAGCACCCAGTGGCCCAAAAGACACAAGGAACTGAGAAACCGGGGGAGAGGAAGAGGAGAGCACGGTCCCCGCCAGCCCATTGATGAGTCATAAATCACGGGGATATGAACCATCTGTACAGAACCATTAGTGCAAAGTGTTTTCAACATCAATTTCCATTACAGAGAAGCTCCAGCACCCCCATCTCCTTACCAGTGAGGTGAAGATATAGGTGTAGTATAAAGACAGCATGCCCAGCTCCGAAGCCTGGAAGAACAAGAGAAGGATAGATGGGGGGACAGTGGGAGAGAGACAGAGATTACAGCGAGAGAGAGAGAGACGGGTAGGGAGGAAGAGAGGGCGATGAAGAAAGATCAGTGAGCGAGGTCAGATATAATCTCCTGCTTCATTACACAGTGGGAGATCAAATCCACATCTTGATAAGACATTTATATTCTTATCTAATCACAGGCTTTCTTTGCAGCAATTAATAAGAACACATTTTAGTATGCAGCTCAATACTTGGCTCCAGGTTTTGAATTAAATCAGAGTCGCTGCAGCAAGCACTGTTCGTGAAGGACACGCTGAACTTTGTACAGTTTTTTGTATTTTTTATTTCATCTTTTGATCTACAGCTCCCGCTAATTCATTGAGCGTTTCGACCAATGTGAACTGCTGAACGAAAGTGCAATGCATAGCTATTTAAAGACATGTCATTTAATCAGTCAAGTCTTGTTTATTTCTGAGATACATCACAAAAGAAAAGAAAAAGTAGTACAGCAGATCAAAAATGATTCTACACGGCCATGACTTGTTAACTCCTTGATCTCCTTCAATGAACATGACAGCAGGTCTCTACTCAACCAGCGACGTATTTAACCTAGGAGTTAACCTAGGAGTTTTCACCTCAATATACTTTCATAGAAACAGGTAGATGTTTGCCGCAATAATTCAGAGAAAATGTGTTCTCCCAAAACGGGAACAGAAATAACACCATATGCTAAGTCATCCTTCCCCTCTGCTAGTAGTCTAAACAAATTAAAGACATTGTTTTCTTAATCAGTTACTCAAGAAATACCATAGTATATAGAGCAACTCTCGCTGATTCACATGGTGAGTATGGTTTATTTAACAATGTGATACAGCCTTGGAGCTCAGTAAAATCACTGCAGTTTGTACACATTAGCTCTGTATCCAATTGTCAAATAAATTTTCAAACTGGTCTTAAGAATACAAAAAAGGTATAAAAACCTACTCACACTCAAAGATATACATTTTTCTAAATTAGAGGTGCATGGGCACAGTGTAAATATTGGAAATAAAGAACTGTTCAAAATGTGTACGGAGGGTCTAAAAGAAAGCCCAGCTTTTGCCTTCAAGAAAAGAGAAGCTAGATGAATCAATCACAATTGACAGTCACCGCTTTTACAATAATTATCTCTGAATAGTGAGTGAAGAAGTGTGGATATTCATCTCTGACAGCCTTTTAAATCAATTATTGTTTAATAGTGTGTGTGTCACTGCAAAAACGGTCTTTGTTATGCCAGTGATCTTCAGAACGGTTCAGATTTGTATATAATATTATATTACAGCATGCTATCCAGTAGTTTTGAGGTGTTCAGTACTACATGGTGAAGCCAGAAAAAAACGATATCTGAGTCCGGATATCTGTCTTTTAATGTCCTGATTATTCAGGATGTGCGTAATTTCATAGTTCAGTCCCAGTTTTAGCTATCACTGTAGCTAAACCTAATTGGAATTACACCCTTAGGTGGAGTCATCTAGCGCATCTCACATTATTGGAAATAGTGCAATTGCAAAGGAGAGCCATTTGATGTAGCCGTGCACCATTTTAATAGAAGAGATTTTTCAGTGTCTAAGATGTAATCATATGCTAAATTATAACATGTCTACAGTGCCTTGCGAAAGTATTCGGCCCCCTTGAACTTTTCGACCTTCTGCCACATTTCAGGCTTCAAACATAAAGATATGAAACTGTATTTTTTTGTGAAGAATCAACAACAAGTGGGACACAATCATTAAGTGGAACGAAATTTTTTGGATATTTCCAACTTTTTTAACAAATAAAAAACTGAAAAATTGCTTAATACTTTGTAGTGCCACCTTTTGCTGCGATTACAGCTGTAAGTTGCTTGGGGTATGTCTCTATCAGTTTTGCACATAGAGAGACTGAAGTTTTTACCCATTCCTCCTCGAGCTCAGTGAGGTTGGATGGAGAGCGATTGTGAACAGCAGTTTTCAGTTCTTTCCACAGATTCTCGATTGGATTCATGTCTGGACTTTGACTTGGCCATTCTAACACCTGGATATGTGTTAGATGATTCTTCCAGAATGGTCCTGTATTTGGCTCCATCCATCTTCCCATCAATTTTAGCCATCTTCCCTGTCCCTGCTGAAGAAAAGCAGGCCCAAACATGATGCTGCCACCACCATGTTTGACAGTGGGGATGGTGTGTTCAGGGTGAGCTGTATTGGGAGCTGTGTTGCTTTTAAGCCAAACATAACGTTTTGCAATGTTGCCAAAAAGTTCGATCTTGGTTTGATCTGACCAGAGCACCTTCTTCCACATGTTTGGTGTGTCTCCCAGGTGGCTTGTGGCAAACTTTAAACAACACATTTTATGAATATCTTTCAGAAATGGCATTCTTCTTGCCACTCTTCCATAAAGGCCAGATTTGTGCAGTATTTGACTGATTGTTGTCCTATGGACAGACTCGCCCACCTCAGCTGTAGATCTCTGCAGTTCATCCAGAGTGATTATGGGCCTCTTGGCTGCATTTCTGATCAGTCTTCTCCTTGTATGAGCTGAAAGTTTAGAGGGAAGACCGGGTCTTGGTAGATTTGCAGTGGTCTGATACTCCTTCCATTTCAATATTATCGCTTGCACAGTGCTCCTTGGGATGTTTAAAACTTGGGAAATCTTTCTGTATCCAAATCCCGCTTTAAACTTCTCCACAACAGTATCTTGGACCTGCCTGGTGTGTTCCTTGTTCTTCATGATGCTCTCTGTGCTTTCAAGGGACCTCTGAGACTATCACAGAGCAGGTGCATTTATATGGAGACTTGATTACACACAAGTGGATTCTATTTATCATCATTAGTCGTTTAGGTCAACATGAGATCCTCATTGAACTTCTGGAGAGAGTTTGCTGCACTGAAAGTAAAGGGGTGGAATAATTTTGCTCGCCCAATTTGTCAGTTTTCTATTTGTTAAAAAAGTTTGAAATCCAATAAATTTCGTTCCACTTCATGATTGTGTCCCACTTGTTGTGGCTTCTTCACAAAAAATTACAGTTTTATATCTTTATGTTTGAAACCTGAAATGTGGCCAAAGGTCGAAATGTTCAAGGGGGCCGAATACTTTCACAAGGCACTGTAGATAGTAGACATTGTGAATTGACTAGAAATGCATCTGAACATTGTGTTTAGGTAAAATATTTCTTCAATATGGCAAATTGGATGGTGAAATATGGCCAGAGAATTATTTTTACCAGCTATTTAATCACCTTTAAATTTGCAGCATACAGTATGTGAGTGATGTCACCAAGGTTACAAATAAAGACACCCGACAAAGACAGTGAACTTTGCTGGAACAAAATCAACATTACTCCATCTTTGTTGGGGCGTACAGTTCATGGACACCCATGCTGGGCATGCTATCTGAGCAAACCCCACTGCAGCTTGTTGGACATACAGAGGGCTGACATATTGAGATTACATTCTACAGTGCAAAAGCCTGGGACATCAATGCCCTGCTGTAGAACACACAGCAAATACACTGGTGTGTATTTAACTAAAAGTGTGAAATTACACTTTAACAGAGCACATATTATTCTCATAACTTCCAGTGTTAAATAAACCAAAATTGAAATAAACTGCCTTTTATGCGAGCAGTAGACCTCTGGCTGACCAGCATCCAGTGAAAAGTGTAAACATGAAACAACAAAGAGAGTTGAATGTCCTGTTTGAAGAGAGGGTAATTTGTGTCTCGGCATAACTGTTGGTTCTTTTACGTCAAATCCTTACGGTTGACCATGTAATTAAATCCTCTGTCTAGGACAACATGTTGGCAAACAGCTTTATTGCTTGGCCAATATCCCGTCGTCATGAGCGGGCTGTGTGCCAACTAACTATCCGCCGCAGCACATGAGTAGTACAACAGAGAGAGGATGACAGATGTACTGTATGACTGTGGGACAGACGCAGAGACGTCGACACAAAGACCCCACTGCCAACTCCTGTGTGTCGCTCCCATCTGCCCCAGAGTTGCCATGACAACAGGATGCCCATCCATCAGTATCTCTGATTGAGGGAGAGATTGAGACTGATGAGAGAGGAAAAAGGAATAAAAAAGTATGCCTTGACCAGGTGAAAACAGAAACTAGCTCAAAATAACTAAAACAAATCAGGCGGGAGTGTGTCAGGGAGAGATACATAATTTACAGGGAGGGAAAGAAAACAAGGTTTTGAGAAAGATGGACTGGGGCAGGGATTAGAGCTTGCTTTCTTGGAGGATATTCTGAGGGACTGGCTTTTCCTCTGCCAGTACTGCTGTTCCTGAAATGGTCCGCAACTGTATCATCCAATCTAATAAATCCTTCCGTGTTAATCGAACCTTGTAATTCATTAGTATTGACATATTTGACATTTCATTGGCCACCTGCTTTAGCTTTTAGGTATCTAGAAAATGCTTTCTGCAATTCTATAGATTAAGCTATGTGGTAGTGAGAAAATCTTGCCATTTTAAGAAACAAAAACTAGTTCTGATATTTGATTTAGTTATTTTATTCAGTTTGGGGCATAGATAAATTATTGCTGTTTTAAAGATGTTAAAAACATAGGATACGTATTCCTTACCATTTTAAAACAAACTTCCTAAAGTCTACACGCATTGCCCTGATTTACGGCAGAATATCCCAAACTAGGAGTCAACCGATTTGAAAATGGGTCTGTGCTTAAAATATATGTTAGACTAGTTATGTTGTAAAATGTGGCTGTTATTACAGAGCAGTTTCAGATTTCTCCAAACTAATACGCCTATAGCTATTTAACATTTTAAAATACAAAATATTATTAACCCATTCCTAATAGAAATGACACTCGGCAAGATACATGTCTGATTCTTTCAAAAAAACTTAGAGGAGATTGGACAAGATGTGGGAATTTGCTTGAAGGACAAAGTACTGCATCAATGACAATGCTCCTTTCTACACCAAAGATTAGATAGACTAGATTAGATTCAACTTTATTGTCATGGCACAGATTAAAAAAACATGGCAAGGAAATTATGTTTGGCATCTAACACAGATAGTGCAAAAAGAAGTACATGGTGCAAATATTAGTGGAGAATTGTATATATAGTTATTGCCTTACTTGATGTGTAACTGAACATCCAAAACCTTTGATGCATTTCAAACCTTACTTCCATCACATTGACATTATTAAAGGTCAGTGTAAACATTTTCAGGACAGACAGTTAGCTCAAATTGAAACAGTAAGCATTAGTTGTTGATTGCAATCAATATACAGGTCAAAAATTAAACTTCAGGAAATAAATGTGCCCCCACCTCGGAGATCAGGGCTACTGAGCATGTGCAGTCTGTATTTGGCAATGCCTACTACTAAGTTTAAATGGGAAACAAGTGGAGGAGTGGCCTGGTGTTCGACTGGAGCAATGTGTCTGGGTAGCCAGGCAACTGGCATGCCCCCTCAGCCAGGTTTCCTGTCTCTCTAGCCTTCTTTATATACAGTACCTGCCCTAAACATGGTTCCTTTATCCTGATCTTAACCAGAATTGCCTATTAACACACTGTATCTAAAATCAGATCACAATGAGCTCTTTTGATCATCTACTATCGTGTGCTCAATCAGTTGTCTGACTCTCCATTTTGCTCCATTTCTCTCTAGTCATTCTCTCCTTCTCTGCAGCAATGCATTAATCTCTCCTCTGAAATAATGAGCTATGCTTTAATTACAGCGCAGCCATATGCTGCAATGTGCCATTCATTTACAGTATGTTTCATTTACAGCATGTTTACTTTCCAGTATGTTTAATTTACAGTATGTTTCTTTTCAACGAATTACCTTTATGTTGAGGTTGAAAAATATACTTCTATGGTACAGAGTTATTTTCTTCTTTGAACTTCTCTGTTCAATTAAGATATGGTTTTAATAATGGGAAACAGTTGTAATTGAAAGGTTACATTGGCTTATTGTTTACTGTAAAGAAAAGTACAATGTGGTTAATGTCTAATTACACATTGTACACATTGTTCAGGCTGCTGGTGGTGGTGTAATTGTGTGGGGGATATTATCTTGTTATACTGGGCCCATCTTCTTATGGCTGCATCCAGTAGGAAAGCATACCATGTCACAAAGCTCACTTCTTAAACTGGTTTCTTGAACGTGACAATAAGTTCACTGTACTGAAATTACTTCAACGGTCACCAGATCTCAATCCAGTCGAGCCCGTTGGGATAAGGTCGGACAGGAGAGTCGCATCATGGATGTGCAGCCGACAAATGTGCAGCAACTGCATGATGCATAATGTCAATATGGACCAAAATCTCTGAGGAATATTTCCAGCACCTTGTTGAATCTATGCCACGAAGGATTAAGGCAGTTCTGAAGACAAAAGGGGGTCCTACTCAGTACTATCAAGGTGTACCTAATGAAGTGGCTGGTGGGTGTATTTGTATGTGGCATTTCTCAAAAAAAGTAAATTAGGGTTTATTTTAATGGGTCTTTTGGATCTGGACAGTGAGGCGAGTGAGTGAAGGGGAAAAGGTTTAAAGAACGAAAACGAGACTGAATGAGTTTTATTTATTATTTACAAACTTGTTGGTTTTGTATTTTTAATAATATAATACTACACAGTCATTTTATCTCTGTCTATTATTCTATAGAAAACATAATGTGAGCAAAAAGTGTCAAATATCAAGGTCAATATTTTTATATTAAATAATAATTACTTTTAATCGGAGCCTTTCTGAATAAAGCTACATTTAAGTTTTACTTGAGTACTGTAATGTATTTTTTTACCAGTAGTTCAACTTTCACTTTTGTAAATCCCAGTACTTCTACTTGAGTAGGATATTTCCTACCTCCGCTGAAAGTGGGGAAAGAGCTTTACTGTAAAGCCTCATGACAGACTCACCCTTTCCAAAATGATGTGGGACATTGTTGCGTTAGCATCCACAATGATGGTGGCAGTCTTGTCATCACGGATCTCCTTGAGAAGAGGTGTGGGGTCCTGGCTGTCATCCAGCATGCGAACTGAGAGGGTTTCCTTGGAGATGAGGAACTGCCGTAACAGTCTCTCCAGATTTAACAAGCCTGCGGTACATGGACAAATACGATCATTTCATTATAATCAGGTATCTCTTAAATAAGCTAATGTTTGAATTTTATCATGCTAAAATTCTTAGAACTATTCAAAACTAGTCATAACATTTTCAAAAGTATAAACGAATTGTTAAAAAAACTGAACAAACAACAGAGAATCACTATTATTAAATTACAATTAATTTCTCATTTAATTCCTTGTTGAACAAAAAGTATATTTCTATATGAGTTGTTTTTGAATAACACAATCATTAAAAACCCTTCTCCCAGTTACAAGGACTGAACTGATAACCTGTAATTAGAGCTAATTGTAAAGTCATTAATTGCTAGGTAATTTCTTGAAACACCACTTACAGTATTTAGTTCACATAACATTTTAAAAGCAAAATGAATTATGATAATTATGAGGTAATGAATATGTTTCCTGTGGCATTTTGCTTCGACTATACAATCACCAGATTCAGGGCACATACATTACAATACAAATGAAGGCAATCCTTAATTATAGTAGGAAGCTATCCTCACATTCTTTTATTCGTACTTCGGTTAACGTAGCAGCAACAACAGCGGTATCTACAGCTGTACTTGTTTTGTCTCATTGAGTCCTAATGCTCTGTCCCTGAAACACACATCCTTAGCGGTGAAGCTTGTCTGCTCCAAAACAGTCAGCGGAGTTACATGTTGAGTTACAAATCATACCTCCGACGAAGCTTCAAAACCTGTTCAACGTCCTTATCCTGCTTGCACGGCATCACATGAAATGTCACATTCAGAACAGCACATTAGACAGCACACTGCACCACTCAGTGCCCACAGCATGAGTAGGCCTTCCTGCCATTTCTTTGTATCTACCCATGGGGAGCAAACCTCAGGGGAGCCCCGTTTGGTGTCAGGACTGTGCACCGTTAACAGCAACACAAATAAAATGTACCCTTCATTTTTACAATCGCTTTTGTGCCCCCGTTCTTTGTTCAGTCCTCGTGTTTCCAACATGGCATCTCCACATTTCCATCATTGTTTCATGCTGTTGAACCCAGACTAATCGAGGTGACATCATTATGCCTAAACAAGGAGGAAGCTTCTCGATTTGCCAAGGAATAAAGAGAGACCATAGAAGGTTGTCGACGTTTGAAGTGTCCATTCTTTGTGGAGACTGAAGTCTGCAGTCTTTGTGGAGAATGTGCCGGAGCAGCGGTTCGTGTGTGATGCGGCCATGTGTGGTTGGTCTCATTGGAATGGGCAGCACATAACGTACGTTACCACTGCCTGACGCTGCCTCTCAGACAGACATAAAAGCAGGGCATGTCAATCAGTTTGGGCAGCCAGTCATTTCTCCTTTCACAGGCCGTCACCTTTCACTGGGCCCTGACAAATCACGCTCTCTCATTTACCTTTCTGCACACACGCATGTCTGTATGCAAACACCCTGGACCCAGGACCAGGCTAAAGTCAACACAACACCCAATCGGCTGCTATTGGCTGCTGCACTCTGTCTACCAACACTGTACAATCAGACATGTCAGCAACTCATGACATTTGACAGTATATGATGGACATACATTGTAACCAAGCCTAAATGACCTTGATTCAGCCAATGATTTAATAGCTTGAGGGACGCAGGAAATTTTGGTTTCAGGAGCACAGTAGTTTCCCTCCAGAACAACAATATTTGTCACGATGAGAGCCTGGGATAGGACGTGCTAATGTCTAGTCACTCTTAGCATGTAAGTACATAAACTCGCCCCTAAATGAACAGAACCACAAAGATAAAAAAAGTCCATATATTCTTAGTCTTTCTTGTAAAAACACATCAACGTGTCACTGGAGTTCATTAATGGACAGGGATAGAGAGTTGGGGACTTTGTGAAACTGAGTGATCCTTCTTTACCATTCTCTGTTGAAAGGGAACTTTATTTTATCTTTCATCTGGCAGACAGCTGACCAGCGTTCTCATCTGCTTTGTTCTCATCAAACACCAAAGCAAGAATAAAGACCAAGAGGAAGAAGCCTTTTGTCTACGCCCCCAACATCACACATCAAAATCCCATTACGCTGCTTATCGCATCAAATTAATGTCTTCGTCGGAGGAAAGGAAGGAAAAACGAAGGAGAAAAAAACAGAGCCGAGGGATGAAGTTAAATCTAATACCTTATGTTAAGAGCCGTGCTTTCTTCACAGTTTCATAGCTCATTGCTTTATTTCAATGGGGAGAAAATTCACCAGAACCAACAGCACAGTCATTGTTAGTTCTGATGAGGACATACAGGCAGGCGGAAATGCCACAAGTTAGTGTAATAGATTACTTTCCCTGGTTGTGCTGAGTTCACAACTTTTGGGAAGTTCCTCAGTAAGACCCCATTGACCAGGTAAAAGAAGTTCATAACTTACCAGTGATCTATGAATAACTAAAACCGGCAAATGGAAAAATGGGAAACATTCTAAAATTACAGAACTTCTTTTACCTGGTCACTAGGGTCGTACTGAGGAACTTCCAATAGGTTGTGAACTCAGCCCAACCCAGAAAAGTAATCTATTACTCTAACTTGTGGCTCTCAGGCAGGTAACAAATTCAAGGAAAAGCCACCAAAAATTGTCTGAGTAAGTTGTCTGGCCACCACAAGCAGCCCGAATTTATATCATTTTCATTTGCATCTAACCATTTATTGGGCTTTTCCACGACAGTTGCCATACCATGGTGCCATACCACAGTGCCATTCCCACAGTCCTGTACCACAAACATCACGGTTTGAATCATGTTTCCATCTACCTTCAACCCGTTTGAAACCAAACCGAGTCGGGCTATATTGGACGAGATATTTAGTACTTGCCCAAGAAAAAACTGGCCGGTGTGTGAGGTTACAAAATGAGAAATGTAATAGCCAATGTTCGTTCATTTCTTTACTTGAACTGAGGTTTCCTTGAGGTTTGTAAATGTACTTTCCTTTATATGCACTGCTCAGTGTTGGCCAGTGTTTTTCAACCCTCTCCTCGGTGGAAACTAGACGTTCCACAGTTTAATTGTAGCCGCTGAACTTGCTCACCGTATTCATTAATCAAGGGCCTGATAATTAGCAGTTGGTTCTTTTGTGCTAGCTCCGAAATAGATAAAATACATGGAATGACTGGCATTTTCCAATTGGGAGAAAGGGCCCTGTGGATGAGGATATTGTCATCCTGGAAGACACCACTCCCATCAGTATAGAAATGTTTCATCATGGGATAAAGGTGATCACTCAGAATAACTTTCTATTGATTTGCAGTGAACCTTTCCTCTAAGGGACAAGTGAACCCAAACCATGTAAGGAAAATGCAACAACATTTTTCCTGCTCCAACTCTCAATCAGGGTTTTCTTTTAATTCGTCGCCCACCTGTATAATGTAGTCCCATGTTTGCTGGCACTGGAGCTGCAAAACATTGTAAATCCATATCAGCCCTAAATCACATGACATACGTTCTGAGGGAACTATTTTGTATAACCGAAATATGTGAAATATGAACATATGAGAGGGTCAATTACGTTTGTAGGGAACTAAATTGAACACTCGAATAACGTTAAATATGAACATATGAAGATGTGAACGTAATTTGGGAGATATTCTGAGATGTACGGTTGATCCATATTGACATTTTCCCAAAATGTCGTCATGAAGGGCAGATTGCTCAGACGCAACAACAAAAACATAATCCCAGTTACCTGCTAAATCACTTACAATCTTCCTACAGAGTAGATTCTTTCAGTTGTCTCAGGAGAGCTACAGCACCATTTCTTTTACTAGATCAAGTTTAATTACAGATTACTGAATACATTTTCTGAGAACAGAGTGGGAGCGTTGAGCAAACACATCATGTAATTGTTCTGCTCCAGAGAGACTAGCTATAATGTCCGTGTTGACAGATGGAGGAAGCCTGTAATGTCTGTTAGTGTGTGTATGAATGTAGTCTTTTCAAACATTTGGATAAGAAGTATTAGGATATCAGCAGAAGGGGACTATGGAAGGCTTGACTTAAAAATGAATTTAAACATTATGATTAAGGTTTATGAAAAAGCATAAATTCAGCTCAGGTAGCACAGCGTTCGTGGTTCGACTGGTCGAGTCTGTTTTTCCAAGATGTCGCCTAACCGTATACGTGAACGGTACTCTCTTTTATATTATGTTTTTAATAAACTGTTTGTACACTTACAAAGTTCTCAATGCTTCGGTTTGCATGTAGGGACCCTCTTTATGCTACCGTGGAAGTGTGGTGCTATTTTAAGCCTTGTTAGTGGTATAAAATTGCAATTTCATTTTACTTCATTAACTATTTTACTGGATATCCGTTTGCAATAAAACTGGGCACATCGAATAGCATGAAAACATATCCCAGAGAACAGTTGACTCAGTACTCATGTGTTATTAACACCTAGGTTCATTTTGTGCCAGAATTGTCCTTTAATGCATGGAAAAGTTTATTTAAGTACGATTATACATTGTGTGAGATAACGTTAGCTGGAGTTGGTAAAATCGTTCTGTTCCCAATTCTGCAAGTTCCTTGTTTCAAAGACTTCAGAATGTATGATAACATAGTATATTGCATGATACATAAATGAGCCTTCTACCCAAAACAAGCCACAATATTAGTGACTTACTGTCACATCTCAGGGAAGAACATAGTTCTGCTACCCTGGAAATCCAGAGTTCTCGCGAGAGCACAATTTAAATTTCCCCAGCGAGTCACTCTGGCATTCAGTAATGATGCTAATTAACTCTACCCTTGTAGCCGAGCTGCACCAATCATATTGGTGTATCTGATAATAGGCGGGCCAGAGACGAGTTAAACAGATGACGACAGCGCTTTTGTTTGAAACAGCTTTGGCCTCTACAATGAACGAGTTAGTCTTGGCTTTTTATCTAAAAGAGAAACAGAAGACCGCGCTCGAATCATTCCTATGCAAGAAGGACGTTTTTGCCGATTTATTCTACCAGTTAGCTCCGCTGGTAGCTAAACGTATGGGGCTTAGCGAAAACCCACTGGTGATTGGTCGTAGTATTAACCAATTGTGAGATTTTCAAATGCATGCTTGGTGCCGCCCCTTCAGTTGGTCCATTTTCATTACTCGTTGCCAGACCCTTAATGTTTTGGATTTGGGTCTGGATTTCCAGGCTATAGCTCTGCTACATCGTAACCAAAATATTATTTACAACCTTTGAAATGCACATTTATTTATAATACCAGCTACTTGAAATAGTTTTTGCACCCTGTGTGTGGACCCTAGCCCACATCTGGTATTACTTGCATTTTTTACAGATCATTTAATTTAAATTGTACAATGCTCAGTCACTGTGAATTCATAACAAAAGATGTGGGGAATTAACTGCGTTCCACCCTGCTGGTGAAGGGGAGGATTTGAGTTGAGCCCTCCCACACCAACACCAGCTGTTCCCTGCCATCCGATCACTGACCTCGTCCCCCGTGCACAGCACATTTCATATGAACCTGGATTCTCTCCCACTGGAAATCGGCCATGTTGGTGCGACCATGGGAGGGATGTAGCTAAGTACATTTTTTAGCCAATAAATTCAGGGAATATAAACAGAGGTCTACAAGACACACACAGGAGGATGTGTTGGGAGATTGGTTGCGTATGCAGATTGAGTCAGTACCTTTCGCTCTGCGCCCACAGCCACACCACCATGGATAACTGGAGGCAGGTTAGCCAGATCAGTGGGTGTCTAGCTGCGCTTTGGGTTCGTCCCACCTTTTCCTCCCTTTTCAATCTGGCCAGGGGTAGACTGGGAAATATTCATGACTCGGCCACGCTCTATTAGGCTGTCACCGGCAGCGTGATTAATGAGGCCTGCACCTACCGATGTGAGCTTCTGCCAGCCTGCTAACGTTACCGTGGATACTGCTGCTGCACCAGAACACCGCCGAGCACAAGCCATCACCGGTGTTTTATAGTGGTGCCTCTGAACGGGTCGCATGGCAGGGCAATCACTACAACCTGTGTCAGTTCCACACACCCCCATCGGCATGTGCAGCTCCAGTGCGGTTAGACTCCCCTCCCTCAGTTAAAGTGACTGACATCCTCCTCACCGTCAAGGAAAGGAAGGTCCATACCCCCTCGGCGGCCCTTATCGATTCCCCCTGAGTCTACACTGTCACATACAGGATCTTAAATAGAGGCACATGAAATAGTAAACTGACAGTTTAAAGGCTTCTCTCTCACACAACTTTATGAAGGAAGAAACTGTGAAGATATTTGTGATAGAAGAAACTGTAACATGGCTCTGGGAGGCACAATGAAACAAACAGCACGTCAAATGGTCGACATTGACAACAGTGTGTCAGAAACACGCATAAACAACCAGTGGGAAGTAGCAAATAATTATCTAGATTTGACTGTGGCAGACATCATTTTCTATTAAAACTTTAACATGTTTTACTGGTAATGGCCAGAGGTTCCTGCTTTGCAATGCTAGACAAAAATATAATAAAATTGGTAACAAAGAATATATTTTGTAAATTGCCTGTAATAATTATGCATCTGTCATTACCATTAAAACTTGGTCAATATTCCATGTAGATTTGAGTCACAAACATCTATTGTTGGGAATATTTCTTCCATATTTTTCTACTCTTTCTGCTTTCTTTTCATCTCTGTTTCTCAAATAACACCATCTGTCACATTGTGAAGTTGGTTGAGAGAGTTCAGTCGGGGTCCGGGTCCTCGTCTCAGCTAGAAACACCTCAGCTCAATCCGAGAGCTGAAATCCAGTCTGCCACACATCAAGATGATAAATGTGGAAAGTTGGCCAGTACCAGACAGGGTCAATATGACTGCATATTAGTAATCACTGATTCTTGTGCAGAAAGAGTGAGAAAATATATTGTCTTTTTTTGTCTGAGTATTCTCCCTCAACTAGGGGATTTCTCATAAAGTTCATCCATCAGTCGTCTGTTTTACATCATTGTATTTGACATCTTTCAGTCAAGTGGATTGATCATAGATTCATCTCATGGGTTTTCAAAATTTTCTGTTATTAAGGTCAGACGTTACTCTCTCATCATGGGGACTGAGCTGTTTTTATGATAAGTGTCTGCAACTCTTGGAAATTTAATATGCATTTTTGGTCTAGTAAAGTCATCTTCTGCAGCCGTGGTTAATGTCGTTGCCATCTTTAATCTCTCTCACTGTAAAACAGTTAGTAAGCCTTCATGTGTGAATACACAGGACCTTGGTGAGATGATGTTAGAATCAGGATGATCATTTTTATAACGCTAAACAGCGAGAGAACAATTAACAAAGCAAATTTTTATTACAATGAAAAACTAATTTCAAATGAAATGTTGACAAAAGAAGAAGAACTGTAATATTACTACTTAAATTCGAATTAAATGTACATAATATTGTGACTGTGTTACGTGTTGCCCCTAAGACTGTTCATTGGCTTGGATGTGGGTGTATCCACTGCTTTTGGATCCTGTATCTTCAAAAGGATGTTTGTGTCAGTCAGTGAGCTGTTGCTATGCACTGACTTCCAAGCCCCAATATGTGTACAGTATGTCTGTGTGTGTAATTGCATTTGTGTGTTTGACTTGCAAGCCCATGTACATGTACATACCGTGATGCCAAAAAATATTTGGACATAAGTTAGAAATTATTTTAGCTATCGCAGCATATTGGAGTTCAAATAAAATTATGATTATGAGTTTTAATTTGAGGGTATTTAAATCCAAAACTAGTGGACAGTATAGGAATGACATAACTTTGTACATGTGGTTCTCCCATTTTAAAGGCTATAAAAGTATTTGAACAATTGGCTCCTGTGTCAATTGCCATGTGTGTATCATTCCCTCACTAGTTCATTTACAAGTTAGCAGATTAAAGGTCTGGATTTAATTTTATGTGTGGCATTTATCAATGAAGTCCGTAAAGAAAAAAGTAAGGAATGCCATCATAGGCTGAAAAATCTAAACAAACAAAACCATCAGAAAAATAGCTGAAATTTTTGGTGTGGCTAAATCAACTATTTGGAAAATTCTTAAAACAAAGAACACACTGGTGAACTCAGCAACAAGAAAAGACCCAGAAGACCAAGGTAAACCACTGTCGTGGATGACAGAATATTTTTGTACAGTTGGCAAGAGGCAGGCTTGTCAGCAGTCAAGAAAATACTTCACCATGGGGTAGATATAGAGGTTTTTCCACAAGATGTAAACAATTGGTAAGCCTCAAAAACATCTAAAA
Organism: Umbra pygmaea; assembly: GCA_016801145.1. Classification (NCBI taxonomy): domain Eukaryota; kingdom Metazoa; phylum Chordata; class Actinopteri; order Esociformes; family Umbridae; genus Umbra; species Umbra pygmaea. Next base: position 26,895 of record JACXGM010002471.1, read on the forward strand.
AACCTTGCGAAGTTCTGGAACAAAGTCCTATGGAAAGATGAGACAAAGATCAACTTGTAGCAGAATGATGGGAAGAGAATAGTATAAAGAAGGGAAGGAACTGATCATGATCAGAAGGATACAACCTCCTCTGTGAAACATGGTGGAGGTAGTGTTATGGCATGGGCATGTATGACTGCCAATGGAACTGTTGATCATGTGACTGCTGACAAATGCCGTAGGATGAATTCAGAAGTGCAGACAGACAATGACCCAAAGCATACCCACTACAAAAGCAACCCAAGACTATTTTAGGACAAATAAGTGGAATGTTTTGCAATGGCCAAGTCCATCACCTGACCTCAATATAATTCAGCATGCATTTCATTTTCTGACAGAAAAACTGAAGGCGAAACACCCCAAGAACTAGCCGGAACTGAAGACAGCTGCAGTAAAGACGTGGCAGAGCATCATCAGAGAAGGAAACCAGAATTCAGGCAGTAATTGACTGCAAAGGATTAGCAATCATGTATTAAAACTCACAATTTAATTTATGATTATGTTAGCTTTATTTTTAGCTGTTTTTCCAACTATTTGAAAAAAATTACAGTTGAATATCTGCACCCCCAGCTCATATTCATTCAACTCCAATATGCTATGGTAAACTCTGGAATAATAAGAACTTAGTCAATTACTGTACGTCCAAATAATTTCGGACCTAACTGTATGTGCATGTTATGTGTTAGAGCCCATGTGTACATTAAATTGGCATGTGAATACATGGTAGAAGTGGCAACAGCAATACAAAGTGTGGTTGTGATCTACTCACAGTCTGCCTGGGCACAGATGAGGCAGGACGTGGTGCTGTTGAAGAAGGTTAGCAGGCCGGCCACAGCCAGGCTGATGTCTGTGTTGGTTGGCCGTAGGTCCAGGGTTGTAAAGCGAGGGAACTGAACCTTCAGAATGTCCTCAGGGGCTACTTTCACATAGGGCACCTAGAGAGAGAGCGAGAGAGCGAGAGAGAGCGAGAGAGAGCGAGAGAGAGCGAGAGAAAGCGAGAGAGAGCGAGAGAGAGCGAGAGAGCGAGCGAGAGAGCGAGAGAGCGAGCGAGAGAGCGAGCGAGAGCGAGAGAGAGAGGGCGAGAGCGAGAGAGAGAGCGAGAGCGAGCGAGAGAGCGAGAGAGAGACAGAGAGACAGAGAGACAGAGAGAGACAGAGAGAGACAGAGAGAGACAGAG
>JACXGM010002471.1:28210-46849 GCA_016801145.1 Umbra pygmaea
GAGAGAGAGAGAGAGAGAGAGAGAGAGAGAGAGAGAGAGAGAGAGAGAGAGAGAGAGAGAGAGAGAGAGAGAGAGAGAGCGAGAGAGAAGAACAAACAAAGATCTGAGAAATTAATAAAGTAACAGAGACATTAATCCAAAGAGATCACTGTTGTGGAATCACCATGCATTACCGTGTATAGTGTCAACAAACCGTATCGTTTTGTCAAAACTAAAGGGTTGCTAAAGGAGATTTGAAACATTAAACAGCAAGTCCAATATATTGGTAAAGTGGCGTGGGTAGTACAAAACATGTGTTCATTAAAGACTCATTAGACAAATTAAGAACCATCTTTTATGAACATAATAAAAACTCATATGAATAATTCAAGACCTCCATAAATGAAAGCCTGCAAAATTAACAAAAATTCCTGTGCTGAATTAACCCTAATACTACAAAAATGTTTTACATTTTGTAACTGGAACACCAGCTGAGAAGATTTACCCCAATAAGAAACTATAAGGAAATGCTAAAATTTACCCCAATAAAAAACTATAAGGAAATGCTCAAATTTAAATGCTCCAAATTAGCCTTGTAGTTGGAAGGTTGCTGGTTCAATTCCTGACTGTGTCAAATGTCGTTGTGTCCTTTAGCAAGGCACTTTAAGTTGCGCCAGGGTATGTCCCTGTATTTTCTATGGATAAGAGAGTCCACTAAAATGACTAAAATGTACATTTTAAATGTTTCCCCCAAAACAGACTTTTAGTAATTAAGGCAAAACTACAGTTCATTTGCATATTCTATAAAAAGAAAATACTACCCTTTTATTCATAAAATGGTGCAGGCTTGTTCCAAGGTGAAGTAATTTTACATGACAGTTTATATTTTAGACATTTAGCAAACTTTCTTATCCATCAGTCTTCGATCCTATTCCTGTAAAGATACCATCCTGTAGGTTTTCATTCCAACCACAAATAGTGTAGCCTTATTCAGCTTATCAACCAGCTAATTATTACAATCAGGTGTGCTAAGTGCTTCTCACAGGATGCTTAAAAACCAAGGTGGCTTCATAAACTGCACTGTGTTGAAGTTACAGCCTCACAATTAGCTGAGATAATGGAATAGCAGCCGTTCAAATCCGGCTTTCAGGAGTTGTGTATCTCAGTTATATTCAATATTAATTTAGCATTTGTTCAACACTTTTAATACCAGGTTTTTATATGCGAAAAGTTACATTTGGTTCTGTACATCGTTTTAAAAAAATGGGTTTGGAAAAGTACATATTTTCGAGGACATTGAGGCTTTATATCAGCTTTTTATCTGTTGTGAAATCACTGATACAAGTCCTGTTTCTCTTTGTGGTGATATTATCACAAGATAAAACTAGATTAATATCAAATTACTAAATGTAGAATTAGATGTTTTTAAACATGAAGTTCAGATTGATACAGTAACATCAACATTTCAGTATACCAACTTTTAAAATATTAAATGACCCTAGTTGGATGTTTGAGGGTTAAACATGTAATTTGTTAAATTTCCAAAGTGAAAACGGAATATTCTTTTTCAGTGACCAGTTCCAAAACCTGCAGAAAAGGTATTTCCTGATATAAAAAAATCTGAAAAAGCAGTTTAGAAAGAACAAAGATTTCCTACACTATGCAGTGCATAAAATGCAATTGGAAGAGGAATTTCAATGAGGACCTTACGAGTTGTGCTTCTAAAGTGTTTAACAATCGCCATGCGCCAGTCGGTCTTTAATTTACCTTATTCATTGTATGCCATTCTTTTGTTGTTACAAAGCACTTCTTAGTATAGGGAATCATTATCCCATATACTGTACAGTTAATCATTTATTTGAATTTACAACGTTTGTAGGCCGGTCAGCTGGAAAGAGAAATGAGTTCCGTTGTTATGGCTCGAAATCTACAAAGAGCGCTTTTATTGATTGTGGAGAAACCCAATGCAAGTGAGAAAGTAGTAAAAAGCAGTGTAGTAAAAGCTCTACTCGGAGGGAGTGATGTCAAAGAAAATGTAGTGAGGCCCAGGTAGAATTCTGAACACCTCTAAACCCAAATAATACCTGAAATGTGTATGTACAGTATGTTCTGGAATGATTTGGCCTCCGTTATTGTGTTGACCCAGTCAGACCATTCCATCAGACACCACTATGGATGCAGTCAAAAAACCTTAGTGCCTCTAAAAGCTAGAAAAACACAAACATGCAGATGGTTTGTGGTGATGCCAAATCCAACCCCCCTAACTGACACATCCTTGGACCCGATGACAAGACATGTTTGTCAAACTTTAGCCAACCTGCCGGCAGTGTCTTAACTGCAATCACAACGAACCACAAGTGCATTTCCTAGCCCATCTCTGTCTCTCTTCGCTGCTGTCTCCAGACGCCATTGAATCTGTCTCTTTTCATTCTCTCTTCACTGAGGTGTACGGATGTGCCTTGGTCGATGGGCAGCAGGCTGCGGGGGCATTAGGGAATGCAATATGCCAGGCAGGTGGCTAGCGGCCAGGGCAGTAGGGCTTGAAGTGGAACCTGGAAGGACGAAGTTTGGGCCATGAGAGTAGCCTCTTCATCACAGCAGATTGCCTGTCTGTGCTGCCCCGTGTGCCCATACATCGCTCCCCCTACGCACCTGTATCCCCAATTGGTTTTCCATCCGTGCCCATCAGGGTGTAATGGAGTCCAGGGAAGCCTGGATGGATGGTGCTCGCTTCTCTCCTGACAGGCAGCAGCCGTTGTGGCAACAATGCGATTCTGTCCTCAGAATGAACCATGAAACACGGGTAATTGCCGCACCGCACTAAGGAAATGTAACCACTCCGCCACCGTATACTCACCAATACCATCTGCACATCCAGGATCCGGCCTTCTGTTACTCCTCCACTGCACACTGTTACTGTCAAACCCCTTTCAGTTTGTGAGGCGTTACTCACTGGTAGCTTCGCTGAGAAGCAATCAGATTTGCAAGGGTATTGCCCCACTGGACATCCTGGCTCAATAAACGAATTAATACCAATGTATTAGAGAAAACAGCAAACAGTAAGCCTTCCCAAACTAAAAAGTTGGTGTTAAAATCGCTGTCTTCAACACTAGATAAACAATGACAGGTAAGCTAACGATGTCAAACCAGATAACACAATTGATTTCAACAGTAAAGACCATTTTCAATGAATCAAACATTTGCCAAAATAGCCAAAACCTTCACTTTAGAAATGGGTCTGGGAGTCACTGTGAAATGTTTGATTCTTAATACTGGGTATATGTCCACTCTATAGTGTCCCCATTGAGGATTAATATATGGACCAGACCTAAATGAAATCTTCAGGATATTCCATCTACAACTTTTTCGGCAAAAAAATCAGACTGCATGGTTCAAAAGAATGAGCAATAAAAGACCCCTAACCAGGGCAAAGCTACAAGCCTGGGTTTATACTGTCATTACTAGGACATTGTGACATAATTGAATGGAGGCTAAATTTCTCTAGTAAATTCTCTAGTAAAACCTCTGTTTCCATAGAGGTCACCGTATTGTTCTGACCTTGGCTTCTCTGAATATGTACCAAATTCACAGTTCCATACAATGTGATATTCCTTCTTGGTCTGAGTCTTTGCTGTGAGTGTTTAGGTAAGCATGTCACAGACCTACTGTACCATTGGACTAGTTTACTCAGCAGAAATCCCATCATTCACAGGTAGCAGTGTGAGGCTTTTGGAGGCCTGTGCAGCTACTGTAGCAGGTCTAGGCTTAGTTCTGTATCCTCATGTACACTAACACAGTCCAGTGCATTATTTGCATGAGGTCAAATCCTTGTCCAGGTGGTTTATATGAATATCCTTTTTCCAGAATACATACATTATTGACCTGGTCTTTGTGCAACTAAAATACTTTGTAGTTGGCATTACATTTTACATTTTAGTCATTTAGCAGACACTCTTATACAGGGTGACTTACAATAAGTACAGGGACATTCTCCCTGGAGCAACTTAGTGTGAAGTGCCTTGCAATTGGCACAGCCGGGAATCAAACAGGCAACCTTCCGACTACTAGTCCGACTCCCTAACCACTGAGTAGTATGAAGTTTCAGATGCTCAGTTTATGAGCATTTAAATTTAAATTTAAAATGCTCATAAAGTATGTTCCATAGAGGTAATATACAAACTGCACAACTGGTGTCATTCCCCCGTCATGGAAAATGCCCTGACATTTTGAGAATCATTCTTATACATTTTCTAGGATGAGCTTTTTCATCAGGCAGCAAGGTAGCCTAGTGGTTAGAGCATCTGACTCGTGTCCATAAGGCACGGTTCAATCCCCCAACCACCAAGGTGAACTCTTTGTCTTTCTGTCTGTGAGCAAAACATTTAACCCTAGCTGTTCCCAGGTCCTTTTTGCAAGTGAGAATTGGTTCCTAGTGAACTTGTAAGTACAAGTCATTCACTGGAAAAGGGCCTACACAATCTACATATGTATAAGTACAAGTTATTCAGTGGAGTACGGCCAATACAATCTACATACTGTACAGTACTCATAACAGGCTCAGCAAGGGTAAAGTAGTCTACAGCCTGTTCCTCCCTGTCTCCTCCACTGCTAACTCAACAACCTGGTTGACTAGACATAAGGACAGAAAGAGAGATGATTGCAATTAATTGGTAGAATTATTAAAGGTACACTTAGTAAGGATCGATATTGGTTATATAGAGCTCGAGAGTGTGGTTCAGGAAGTAAAAATCCTATTCTCCATAAGGAATTTGATTATCAACCATATGTGTAGACCATCCAATGAGGACTGACCACGGGCTACGTGGTTATGAAATGAAGATTTATGCTCCTGCAGAAGCCTAAAGTCAGTTTAAAATCAACTTTTCTTTAAACATGTCACTATTGAGCTCTAGTCCTTAAAAGCTCTATATTCTTAAAGAGTAGGATTTCAAGATGGACAATGTGCTCCATGTTATAAAAATGAGTCAAACATAGGCTGCATATATATACTGTAATAGGAGTAAAGAATAGAGTACCCAGAAAGTAACCAGAAGAGTACTAGTTCCTCTGAAACTTCTCAATTACTCATTTGGTTACTACCCACCCCTGCCTGTGCCTGGTAGTGGTCATGGTCACCTCTACTCCATGTTCTATGGGCACCTATATAATGTAGCTACAGCAGCAAACGTGTTTTTTATCTTTGCACATGTGGAGTAATACACCTCTAGATTTCTACCTTTTTGGCCTGCAACTTTCTCCGTAGCCCCCTTGTACTTTTTTCCTCAATTTCCGCCCCCTCATCCACAGGGCAAATGTAAAGTTGGGGAGAGGAGAGGTTGGAGGGGGAGGGGCAAAGCCTACTAAGAGATATGATTGGGTCAGCCCAGTGTCAGTATAGGAAGTAAACCAATGGGCCGCTGTCCCTGCTTTATGGGCCGTCAGTTCATTTCAGAGAATCTCAGTCACTCAAAAAATAAAGACATTGCATTTGTGAATGGGCTTTACATTCGAGAGAAACTGAGGAAATTTTGCCTTCTCACCAAACACAACAGAGCAGAGGCTTAAGCTTGTTACCACGGGCCCCAGTTCATGTCATCATGACCGGCCTTAATATATATATATATATATATACACACACACACACACACATGCATATACAGTACGCTAGTTAGTTGGTTATGAAAAACACACACACATGCATCATTAGGCATGCATATAAACAACAATGTGTTGAATTTTACAGTTGAATTAGTTACTTAGACTTTTATATTGGTAGAGAGGTCGAGAGAGCTATCAGGAACATGTATTGCGCTTTGAAACACGTTAATGTAAACAGCTGGTCAATGTGTTGCAGCGCACACAGTGGAATTATGCAAATCGTAAATACACTATGAAACAGGTGTTTGGGGGTGACCTGACACCGAAATGATAACAACCTGTTGATAGATGGCATGGCGGCCCATCAGATACCCCAGATCCTCTTGAAAAAGCACCTGTACTCAAATATTTCAATGGCATTCGACAAGCTTTGCCTTGAGCAAAATACCGAACATTGTCCTCAATGTTAATCTCCCGGGCTGTGATGCGCAATAGACAGGATAGCCAGCCCATTCAGCCTCTCCTGCCAAGGTAGGTCCTCAGGTAGGTCTTAATGAGTTATAATTTGGAAATGGATCGCTCAGCTGTTGCCACTGTCACAGATAATGTTAGAAACAATAGCAGGGCAGTGCAGCTTAACAAGTTGGGAGACTGAGGACTGTTGAGCAGTCTCTGCTCTAAAACCAGCCCTGAATAACAGGAGTTGTGCAGGAAACGTTGCTGCTATGTCCCTGTTGTAGTGGTCAGTGAGACATTTTGCTGTGTTATATAGCTCATCATCGCCTGCTAGCTGAAGGGTAATTGGGTGTAGTGCCTCGAACATGTACTAGGTTGCTCGCATATTGGTGAATCTTTGAGAGAGCTGGTTGATAATCAAGTCCTGATTGGTATTGAAAATGTTGACTCTAAAATAGCTTTCTGTGTTCGATAGGCGCTCATCTTCACAGAGCTCATCATAATGACATTTCATTTGTCTTACGCATGCCTTTTCGAACATGTTCTGAGCTCCCCATTTGTCTGCGAGCATGTGCGCTGTTGTCTTTGCCTGGTCAAACGTGCCCCGGAACTCAGACAAAATCTATATGGTCCTGTATGGTTCTCCAGCAAATTCATCGCCTTCTGTATGTCTGTGTTTTTTAGAAATGACATTCACACTCTCCAATACTTCAGTCTGGAGAACCACTAGAAAGATGATACTGAATTTCTCTTTTTTTTCTTCAGCCCTTCTGCTTCCGCTCGCTCATCATTCTTGTCTCTCGTCAGAACGATTTTTGTCAGTGCCTTCATTACATCTACATATCTGTACCGTATAGCAGTCAGAGGTGGGTAAAAGTAAGAGTAAGAGTACTCTGCTGGGTTCACCCATTTTGGGATGTTCGCAGTTACAACCTAACTTACCTGGTAAGGGGAGTTAATTAATAACCAATGACCATAACTAGTCGTTTTTTACTCTTTATTTTCATTTTATAGATCACTGTAAGTTATGAACTTCCTTTACTTTTTCATTTTGGTCTTAATGAGGAACTTCCCAAAATTTGTGAACCCAGCCGAACCCTGAAAAGTACTCTTATGGCCCTTTCGACCGAATTACCCGGAACATTTTGTCCCAGGAACTTTTTTTAAGGGGGTCATTTTTGTCCCTCTAGACCGTAGCAGTTTGTGTTCCGACCGGTGGTCTAGAGTACCGGGAAGATTAGGCAAATTAGTCCGGTGACGTATGCTTACTGCGCGAGACGGCTCCTCCCAGGCCCCAGAAGGTAGAGTAACGTAAACGTCATTACCAAGTGCCGGGCAAGAATCATTGTTTGTGCGACACTGCAACCTGAAGTATGGAGGATGTACAAGCGATGCTGTTTTTGTTTGTGATGTATTTTTTAGCTAAAGAGATTATTGTTATTATAGTACCTTAAAACAATCTGTATTAAGCGATCTAGTCAGCTCGCAAACTAAAGGCTAAATGGACAAAGAGAATAAATGTGAAACCCGCAACCAAAACTAAATATAGAAATGCATTTGTTACGAAGTTGCATCGCATTACGTGATCATCAATTGTGGAGATGATGTGGGATACTATATGTCCTTGGTGATGAGCCTATCCTTTGAAGAGGTGGCTGATGAAACAGAGAATGGGTTTCCAGTACACCAAAGCAGGATGACTGCCATCACTGTTGAGGATCAGGATTACTCTTACTTTTACCCACCTCTAATAGCAGTAAAGGATTCATACCTTGAAGACCAACGGGTGGGGCCTAGTCTCTTCAATATAACATCCGAGTGAGCTGAGAGGTCTGTGATGGCAGTGAGCATTGCCCACCTTTTAATACTGAGGCCAAAGAACACATTCATATGTATTTCTGGAATGTGTTTTGCTGCATCATTGTGAACTAGGTTTAGGTCATGTGCTGCACAGTGTACATAGCTCTGCCCCCGGCATTTCGAAATATCAACACCATTTCTTGTAATGCTGCAGAGAATTCTATTTTCCAGCTCGCTTGCAGGTGTATCAGCTGTCTCCTCAAATCCCAAAAAAGCCTCAACTACTTTGATATTGATTGCAATATCCATTGGATTCCTTACTAGGGTGACATATCTGTATACTAGGCTAAGCTGATTACGCTTGGACAGATCTTGTGTAGTATCCATAATCACTGAATAAATGGTGCTTTGTTTATTTCAGCCGTAATGTCCTGTTGAACTCGCTGTGACAAAATATATATTAGCTCATTCTGGATGGAGGGATTGAGGTATTAAACTGACCCCTCAGAATGTTTAATCAACTCTTGCAGCACTGGGTCATAGCTAGCCAGCATCTTGATAATGGCAAGGAAGTTTCCACTGCATGGCTCTCTCAATATTTCCCCATGCCCCTGGAATGCTAGGTTGTAAGTAGCTAGTGTTAGTGTCAAATTTACGATAAGTTCCAGCACTTGTCTCCAAAAATGTGCCGCGTTACGAACGTCCGTCTCCAACTGCTCATTAATGGTGCTGTTGAGTTTCCACTGTTCATAAACCGCAGGCTCCAACATGTAAATGAGAAGACCCATTTGTTTCCGACAAGTACCCCCAACCTCGGACTCCCTCCACCCATGCATTGTTATAGGAGGGTGAACTGCGGTCTCCAAATAGCCAGCAGGGCTCACAGTACGCACAATCCAATTTAAGAGAGTAGCAAAGCCAGTTGTGTGGCAGTTTGATACCGGCTTTTGCAGATGTTTAATAAAAGCCTTCAGAAAAACAACGATTATGTTGATTTCTTGGAAAAGGACCACTAGGTTTACAAGACCCCATAGTTTTTTTTTTTTAATTATTGTTATCAAACTGCCCCCTATCTGTAAGCAATTGCACTACCTGATGATGCCACCAAGTTGCATTTTAACCCTACAGTCACACGAGCAACAAAAGACAGTGACACGCACTCACTTGGTGGGCGTTTCTGTAATAGTAGCATGCCGTTGCCTAGTATCTGCGAGAGGTCTTAAAAGTTACTTCAGAGGTATTGTCAATTCACAAAAACAATGTTTTTTTATTTAAAAGTATGTATTTCTCTATAGAAGTAACAAAATATATGAGATAAAATGCCAAACATATCAGATATATACAGAAATACGATGTCCCGAAGCGTTTCAGCCATCTTGAATTGTTTTCTTCGACTCGAGCAACCAACGTATACGTCACGCTGCCTTCACTCCAATTGGCAGTCGCTTTGTCGCTTCGCTCAACATTTGCATTAAATAGACTTCTAGTCTATTTTTGCCCCGCCTTGCCTGCGACAGCGACAAGCTTGTCGCCTGTCTCTGGCAAACGGCCACTCGCGTTGTAAATGAATGGCAGCCTGTCGCTTTGTCGCCGTCTATTGTCGCACTGTAGGGTCAGGCTGCTGTGGTTGACTGCTGTGGTTGTGGTTGTGGCTCGTCCTCCTGCTCCTGTTCCATATCACTGACTGGCGACACCTCAACTTGGTCATGGCCTCTGTCATGTCCAGTAGGTGGTGTTCCTACTTGGGTCAGGCCACTTGAGGTGCTGACTGCAAATGAACTGCCTGTTTGGACTCTATGTCTGACTGGTTAGGCCTGCAACCCCGAAAATAGATATGTGTCGTGTAAAATGATCATTATTTTATCCCTCCATCACACTTCACATTTTCTTGTGGAAATGCATCTCTTGTTATCGTGATTATTATGAACAGCTAACATCTAGCTAACGTAAATCGCCATTACAACCTAATGTTACGAATATGATTATTTAGAACTAACGCTAAATCTAGCTTGCTATTCTGAAGTTGGCTATGCCAGCTATCCTAAATTTAGGATTATTTAGAACTAACGTTATGCAAGGCCTATATCTAGCTTGCTATGTATCTAGCTTGCTACAGTATATATCTAGCTTCCTATCCTAACGTTACCTGCTGCATGGTTGTTGAATTTGACGCAACACCGAGGACTGCGATGCTGATTCCACCAAAACTGCTGCATTGCTGCTAAGAGGGGGGATTTGTCAGTCGACCGTGTGCTGGAGACTAGTATAAAAGAAACCAAATTAATCCAATTTAGGAAGCTTTGCTACCTTGTCCTCCTGTACTTTTCGCTCAATTTCATGTTGGTAAGGCATGATCGCTCGCTCGAGCAATTGCTGCTAGCTATATCTCGTCATGATCAAATAGACACTTGGCATTGGACAACATACATGTGACACTGCATTAAATGCATTTTGGTATATGAAAAAAGTACAAATTAAAATAAGAAATAAATAATTTAGTTGAATATTATTCATAGTTTATGTAGAATACGCCAGCATTGATCTTGGATGCCCCTCAGAAAATGTGCACTAGCACCCCTGGTGACAATATACCAAGATTTTGAGAAAGAAAACCAATAAACGACCTAAAAATCCTAGGTTTTTATATCCTCCAATTTATTATATTTTCATCTTTCCATATTTTTTTTTTCTTAAAATATTATTACTTGGAGTTGGTTCCCCAGTAACTCTGTTGGAAACAAATAGGAAGGAGGGGGCAGACTGTTAGCCTTGTTGATGCTCCTCAGGTCCCTACGTCACATGGTTAGAACCATGTTATAGGCATATGTGACAAGGCTGGACCTACAATATCATAACTCATTATGAAAAAGAAAAAAGGACACTACAAGGGCAAGATGCAGTATATTATGTATTTATTTATTTTTGCAGCCATGACCTGAGGAGTTATTACAGTTAACTGTCTTGCTTCCAGACAGAACGACAGAGCATTCACCTTGGCGGTCTAAGGATTAGCATTTGGACACTAGTCAGGTGCTCTAATCATTAGACATGCCGTCTTACATATAAAATGACAGGAGATGGATTCTCATATGTCAACTGCTGCAAATAGAGAGAATCTATAATTGCAGCCTAACCCTGAATAAGATGAAAGCAGGACAGAGTGGCCATGAACTTTGTAAAGACACAGATGTCATACTATTTCTGGTGTAATTATTCTTAAAGACAGCTACAGTACTGAAGTCTGGATGATATATGGATTGTTAAAATTTGGAAATATTATCCTATCAATTCTCAACCTGTCAGTGCAGAAGCATTGTTTTAGGTTGGAGAAGTGGTACCAGCTGATGTGTTTGTAACCCACCTCTATGGAACACCTAAAAATTCAAGTGACATTGATGCAACAATCCACCTGTTCTACAAAACAGCAGAACGTCTAGAGACTGGGAACATATCAAGTAAGAATCAATCTCTTAAAGCCTCCATTAGAACAAAACGATACCTAAATCCAAACTGATAAAAGATGTTAATCACATGTTTAAAAAGGGGCTCTTTATAGATTAAAATATGTGATTTTAAATGTATGGAAAAAGGTGAATTGTTTATAACATCCACCTTTTTAAACAAATCCTTACAAACGAATTCCAATTCCAAATCAGTCATCCAGAAGTGCCAGAACTCAAATGTATTAATAAAAGGTAAACCAACTTATTTTTCATAGATATAAAGTACAGTATAAAGAAGGTAATGTGTGCTAAAGATAATGATTAGAAATGGTAAAAGTCTTTCCTGCAAACATCTTGTAGATTTATAGGGGGAGGCATGTTCAGTAAAAAAGTATATCCAGCTCATCACAGCCTCGCCAAAAAAATGAAGACATTGAAACCTATATTAAGCTTTGACTGACCCAGTTTATCCTTTATTAAAAACCATGCATGGCTAAATGACTTGTACCAAACGAACAACAACAATTTTTACATGGTAATTCAATTCTCCCAAATTAAGGTATTATATACATTCCTCACAAACAAAATATGCTCAATGCACGGGGAATTAAACAATTGGCCTTGTGAAGACAAAAAAAATACCCAAACATAGATATTCAGTTCTGGAATTGTCCAATTCCTCTGAAATGCTGGGATCAAGTTCAGAATCGGTTGCAGGTGCAGATTTAAATTTGGAGGGATGAAATAAAAAGAGATAGTAGGATACAAATACAGCATTACACTGTGTCCTTGGGGAAGGTATCACTGCCTGTGTTCCCTTTAGGGATAGTCTAGTTTAGTGATGTACACTAGAGTAGAGAATGGGTCCATGCAGAGCTACAGATGGGTCCCCACTTTGGGAAAGAAAAAATGTTCTCGCTCTAAAATCAAATTTGAATGGGACCCTCTCTTTAGGGGGGTAGTGTGGAAATCAGGGATGATTTGGGCTTGAGCGTTGTTGGTTGTTACTGAGTTCACTAAAGATATAGAAGGTTGCTTGGGTTAAGGATGGGGTTTTGAGGTGACTGCTGTGTTGTGGGAAAGTTATTTCTAATTCTCAACCAGCTGTGTGGTATGAAGTGTGTGTGTGGTGTGTGATAGAAATATAAAATATGGATGGTAAATGACAAGGCATTTTGAAAGCGGTATGTCAAAAGACTCATAAGAGGTATCAATGCATTAAATCTCCTTGTGCGACATGTCAGTTTGACAGGCAGATCCTCCTATAGCAATCCTCCATTTTAGTGAAGGGGGCTTCTTGTGCGACATGTCAGTTTGACAGACGGATCCTCCTATAGCAATCCTCCATTTAAGTGAATGGGGCTGGTTAGCCAAAGACGGGTAAAATCCCACCTTTAATAAAATGACATTAAAGACAGGCACAGCCACGCATCTGGCCACATCATACATACATACTTATATGTACTGTAAACATATAAGTACAGTGTACCGAACGCCTGTACTATTACGGTAGACATGGTTATAAAGTCAATAAGTTAATCACTGGTGATATTCTTACATGTTTAGGGGACACTCCTGAAAATTTAACCTGTGTTCTGGGTCATTTAAAGTCAATATTGGGAACTAATGGGACAATTATAATTGATTAAAATGAAAACATGCAATTCATATGTGTTATTCATGTTCTCTACCAGGACCTTTGTATGGGACCCTAACAATATTTGATCCAGCATAGATGACAGCCACTTCATTCAAACACTTTGCAGATTTACTGATCTTCTATAAAGACGCTAAACTAAAATAAGGCCAATACAATAGTGATCAAAGTGATCAAAATAAAAAATGTAAAAAGCAGAAAATAATATTCGGTCTGGTTTCAGTGAGCGCCTACAAACGTTCAACCAGTCCCTGGAGAGGTCCTCACCATCAAGTCAAATGCAGGGGGCACGAGTACCTACACGCTGTAAGGAGTTGGCATCGTAACATTTAAGTTCCTTACAAGCAATGACGACAACTGCCCCAAGAAACAGCTGTGATGTCAAGGGTTTACATCTGAATGAGATTGAGTGGGTGGGGGTTTATGCTCATTCTGCTTTCTCAGTGTGAACTCTTTCACCAGTTGGCTCTGTGAAAAACCTTTTAATTGGCCTCCGTTATTACAGGACTACTTCTCAGACCGTAGTGAGACAGATATACCCATGGCACACTTGCTCCCGCCCTCTTACTGACAACTGTGTCATAAGCCACTGAGTCATATTGATCCACACAGGGTAAAGGAATGGTGGATAGTATAATGTTGCTGTGAAATAGCCTGTCTACAAGTCTGACAAATTATTCACACAAATGCAATTGCTTGGCACTTATACTCCACTACAACTGAGCGCAATACACGGTGGCAGTCAGACACTGTACATTACATTTTTCTTAGATTTTTTTATTTTATTTAGCAAATTGTTATTGGTAGCAAGCGCATGTGTGTGCTTGCATTCTTTCATACGGTACAGTGAGGTGAAGGCGAAGGGGAGGGTTGGTTCCGTGTTAGAGATGTAATTTCTGGCAGTGTTTGTTGAGCATGTGCTCCAGCTGTGTGACAGAGTGCCTGTCAACGACAGCCGACAAGAGGCCTGACAGGCGTTTAATGAGAGGGATTTCAACAGGACACTGACGCACGGCAGCGGGCCACAGAGCACAGAAGCTAGTAAACCAGGCACTATGTGAAGATAACATGGTGGAACAGCGGCAGCGTGCATCATCAACATCTGACTGCATAATGCTACCTTATTCCAAACATGGCCGAGCCTGAGCGCTCGTTGTGTCGCTCGCAACGTCGTGTGTTTTTCAAACGTGACACTCGAGAACTGCAGTGTTGTTGACGTTACAATGCTGCTTGAGGTCACTGGGCCATTTTCATGGATCGGAATTGTTATATGCCAACATTACAACGGGTACCTTTCTGCTGTAGATGCAGCAGTGGCCATTGCCTTTGGGATGGTTGAGGGGAAAGGCATGCCCTTTAGTTTGTGCAATGCACCAGTCATTTTTCAATGCTTTATGGGAGTGTCTTTGTGACCTCACTGGCAATCATCGAGACTCATCTATTTTGATGGAATTATTGACTTCTGAAAATACTTAATGGTCATGGTACAGTCATAGTGGTAATGATTTTTTTACATTTATTTTACTGTCAGTCGACTGAGAACAAATTCTCATTTACAATGACGGCCTAGGGAGTAGTTGCAGCAGAGAGAAGCTGAAATTAATATGTCTTCTGAAAGCTGGGAAAGATTAGGTGGTCAAGATGGCCATATTGGAAATTTAGCCAGGACACCGGGGTTAAGTGCTATGGGATCTTTAGTGACCACATAAGATCAGATCACCCATATAATATCCCAGCTGAAATCACTAATCACTTCACTGGAGCTTTGGGACGTCATTCCACCAACACCACTTCCAGCAGCATCTGGTCAGCCATTGAAAAATCCACACACACCAAAAATACACAAGGATTTAATCCAATCAGTTTAAAAGAACCAAAATGAATGCAAACTCAATAATGTTTATAAACCATTGATTGGTATTTAACCAATTCAGTAACGTAACGGAGGTCAGGTAATGTTTTTAATGTCAAAAAGCAGGAACTTCAGGTTTTGTCCACCAATGCTACCTTTAATATATTTACAGATTTTTTTTACAAATCAATAATTCATTTTCATCTGTTGAAGTGAGAATAATAAACAAACATCTCAAAATATACAAATAAACATTTGACATTTCAAAGCAAATCAGTGACCGATATAGCGACCCTTGTTTTCAATGACAGGCATAAGCCTTCCATTTATGGAGTCTGTCAGTTTCTCGATCTGTTGACGATCAACTTTTTGTGCAGCAGCAACCACAGCCTCCCAGACACTGTTCAGAGAGGTTTACTGTTTTACTTGAACGTAAATCGACCGTTTAAGAAGGGACCACAAGTTCTCAAAAGGGTTTAGGTGAGGAAGGGGATCATGTTTTTAATCTTTAAGGCCTTTACTGGCTAGCCACACGGTGGAGTACATCGATGCATGTGATGGAGCATTGTCCTGCACAAAAATCATGGTCTTCTAAAAACTGGCAGTAGGTTTGGGAGTTGAGTTTGAGTTCATATTCAACCCGAAAAGGTCTAACTAGCTCATCTTTAATAATACCAGCCACTACCAGTAGCCTACCCCACATCCACCTTGCCTCAGATATTTCTTGGCCCAGTCTTGATGTTTCAACTTATGTGTCTTGTTCAGTTGTGGTTGGGTTTCAGCTTTCCTTACCTTGGCCATGTCTCTGATCACTGAACACTTTGTACTTCTGGGCACTCCAGATAGGTTGCAGTTCTGGAATATGACAGCACTGGAGGATAATGGGTTCCTGGTAAATTCACGTTTGAGTCTTCTCCATTCTTAGTCAGGTAATCTGCAGCTTTTTTCTCAACATGTTCCTTGCGACCCTGTTGACCACTGCAACAAAGCATTCAATGGTTCTGTGACCACGCCCAAATATCTTAGCAATTTTAAGAGTGCTGCATCCCTCTGAAAGACTTTTCACAATTTTTTACTTTTCTGAGTCAGTTAAATCTCTTCTTTGGCCCATTTTGCCTGAGGAACAGAAGCTGCCTATTAATTATGCACACCTTGATATAGGGTGTTGATATCCTTAGGCCACACCCTCCCTCATTACACAAATACACATCACCTGATATGCTTAAATCCAATAAGCATCCCAGTTTATAAAGCTGGGAGTTAAAACATATACATACTAATGATGATATGGTAGAAATACTGACTTGCCTAATAATTGTTTATACAGTATATATATTATACTGTATATATATAATATACATTTCATGGATATCAGCACAGCGTCCAGAAGTGCTTTGAGTAAAGGTGAACCTTAATTTAGCAACTGCGGCTGAAAAGTTGACAAGTGTCCAACTCAATCCTACCTGTAGGCGGTGAAACAAATTCCATAAGCCCTCAGAGTCCCCAAAGGGGGACATACAAATCTGATGCCATATGGTAAGCCAAAATATAATGAGATCTTACATCTGCTACCTTGCCCCTTACTTGCCAGTCGAGTAAAACTCATGTTTATAAAAAATGATTAGACATTTGTCATGGAGGAGGGGTGGGTGCGTGTCAACTATAACTTATTGTGTCCTTTCTTGGGAAATAAACCATTAGCAATGTGTCACAGCCCGGCACTAGCCCAGTCACAATTAACAAACAACAGAGCCGTGGCAGAGTGCCTTGGCTGACCAGAAGGGCTGGGCACAGTGAGGAGCAATGCAGGTTGGCCTCAACCCATCAGAGAACAGATGCACAGGAGAACATGGTCTATCAGTCAGCACCAGAGCTGGCAGAGCGTGACTGTGCAGGGAGGAGAAAGGGAGTCGAGGGGCAGGCGGGCAGTGATGTCAGCCTGATCCAGTGCCAGCACAAGCCTTTTGGGGGCCCTAAGCAGAATTTGATTTGGGGGCCCCCTTCTACCATGCGGAGTCACCTGTGCACTTGATTTGGGGCCCCTTGGCGGCCAGGGGGCCCCAAGCAGCCGCTTAGTTCGCTTATGCCTGGGGCGGGCCCTGGCCTGATCGTATGTGGCGCACAGAGATGCAGGAGGAACAATGTGGCCGGTGGGAGGGAGGAAGCCAACGATGGAGTGAGGAAAGTGGGAGAGAGGAGGAACGACTTTATTGCAGTAATGATCCTGGAGCAGGTCCCCATCGCTTTAGTCTGACCAAGGCGGGCGGCCGATAACAACGGAGCGGTCAGGGGTGGACCCCATGGTGGCATTTCAGGAAAATGGAACATTGACCACAAGATCTCTATCTTATTGATCAGCCAGCCGGAAAGAGAAGCTATAGTTCTTAATCTCCCTGGTTTGTTCCACAACATGTTTGTAGGTAATGTCAAGCTCTGAGGCAAGTCCTGGAGAATAAACTCTTGACATTTGTGGGGGAAATTATATTATATGTTCATGATTCCACCTTCCGAGGGCAGGAAATAGAAAATGTTCAGTTCGCACATGCATATAAAACGCAGCTAGCCATATGAAATTGAGATAAAAATGTAAACACCCATATATTTTTATGAAAAAGGTCTAAAAAATGTTTCCTTGTTAATCAAGCTGTTGCTATAAAAGGGATATGGGCAAGCTATGGTCCCTCTCATATCACAGACCAGCTTCATTTGTGAACCCGGGTTGTGTTTGTTTCAATCGCATCACTCCACACCTAATACAAGGTTTTAGTGCAATGACACAGAACACTGGGAAGCAAAGTGAACCAAGGTTAATATGCAACAAAATGTGAAATTAAACCTGAGAGAACCAACGCTCACAGTCACCTCTGCTTGTTCAACTTAGGAAGTATTTTGGAAATGCAGGGACCTTATTTGGATATGCACAGATCTCTTGATATTGCTGTCAAGACAGGTCAAATGCATGGTGGAGAATGGGGTCAGGAGGGGTGTACGGTAGAGAATGGGGTCAGGAGGGTGTATGGTATAGAATGGGGTCAGGAGGGGCACATGGTAGAGAATGGGATCAGGAGGGGCACATGGTAGAGAATGGGATCAGGAGGGGCACACGGTAGAGAATGGGGTCAGGAGGGGCACATAGTAGAGAATGGGATCTGGAGGGGCACATGGTAGAGAATGAGGTCAGGAGGGGCACATGGTAAAGAATGGGGTCAGGAGGGGCACATGGTAGAGAATGGGTTCGGGAGGGGCACATGGTAGAGAATATGGTCAGGAGGGGGCACATGGTGGAGAATGGGGTCAGGAGGGGGCACATGGTAGAGAATGGGGTCAGAAGGGGGCACATGGTAGAGAATGGCGTCTGGAGGGGTGAAGACAGCAGCTGTGTTGCGATCAAGCGGCAGTTGCAGGCACACCTGTATTTTGTTTGCAAGCAGTAGGAACAGACTGAGCCGAGTGACACAGCGCTAAACATCAACAACATTGCCCCTGGCAACAATAGCACTCTATCTAAAAAGCAAAAGAGGACACCTCTGTCATCTTGATCCTCCCACTCCACCCCCCCCACCGAACACACACATTCACCACCCCCGCAAATAGTGTGGGTTAAATTGCCAATTACTGTACATCTAAGAATTCTAGTCAACACCGCTTGCCAAGATTCATATAACCAGAACTAATTATTGTTCTGCCCTTAGAGAGATGTAGGTTCAGGCTGATGGAGTGTGATTAAAAGGAGGTAAGGCTAGGTCCAGCTGATTTGAGCTGAATACCCTCTAAAGATCTTTCTAACAATCTTGTCCAGGTTTCTATACAGGATATACCTGGACTGATCCTCTTAGAGGTCTCCTTTGGCAATC
>JACXGM010002472.1:0-46820 GCA_016801145.1 Umbra pygmaea
CTGAGCAGGCTGGACGTGGATCTGAGCAGGCTAGACGTGGACCTGAGCAAGCTAGAGGTGGACCTGAGCAAGCTGGAGGTGGACCTGAGCAGATTGAACTGGCTCTAGAGTAACCAGGGACTCATCCAGCTGAACAGGAACTTGGGGTGATGCTAGCCGACCTGCAGCATGTCAGCAGGCCAGTGGAACAATATCCTAAGGCTGAGCTGGCTGTTGGATGAGCTGAAAGGTTAAGCCGAGTACTTCCATGTTCTCCCACTCAACGTCGTCCTCGTCATCTGTCTCATCCTCGAGTTCCCTCAACATAGCTTTCTCCAATGCATCGCACTCTCAGTCGTCATGGCAGCACTGGTTATAGTATGCATAGCTCTGTCTCGGCGTAGCGTCCTTTTTTGCTCGGAAGTAGCAGGAAGTAAACAGGAGACAAGTGCCAAGGTAAAATTAAAGGTTTATACAGACATAAACAATGTCAACAAGAGAAAACAAGCAATCAAGACAGTTCATTAGGGAAAGGACGAGTAGTGATCACCTGTCTGGGAGAAATAGAAAACCAGGAACTGAGTCAAAGTGGAAATGGACCACCGTCATTATGCTCTGACACTGAGGGAAACAGTGACTTAGACCACATGTGCACAGATTGTATTTATACTCCTTGACTAACCTGCTGTTTTTTTTTAGCAATTGTTTAATTCATGTGTAACTTTATGTTGTTTTGCACCATTGCGCTTTATCTCAGCCAGGTCACAGTTGCAAATGAGAATCTGTTCTCAATCAGCCTACCTGGTTAAATAAATGTGAAAGAAAATGTAAAAATCATGTCCAAAGTCACAGAAAGTCACTTCCAAATAGTCATGGTAATACAGAGATAAAACCATGCTCACCAATTAAAATGAATGCTCTATATTCTACGTATTATCTTCATTCCCTTGTTTGGAATACTGCCAGCACATTGTTCTGAGGGGCTGTTTAGTTTAAATTAAGGATTAATGACATTGTCAATTATCATCTTATTGTTGAGTGTATCAAACACAATAGATAGCGTTCCTACTATGGATTTAATGTAATTGACATTGATCACTGTAGAGCGTTCAATCCATCCTGATAATTCATACAATTGTTTATCATGCGCCTCCTTGACAGCCAGTTACAGTTCTATAACAACTTCATTGAAACTTTCTAGTTTATTAGCTCATTAACACCACACAATGACAGATCGGAAATAGACTGTTGTGCTTGTAATCTACTGCCTTGAAGGAACTACACATACTTACTATTGAACAACCTAAATATAAAGGCTTGAAAAGAATGTATGGAGTATTTGTGAATTAAACTGACCATAAATATGAAAAGATCCCACCATGAAGCCGTCTCCGCATCTTACAGACACAATCCAGATTCAGAGTTGTTGAGGTGGACCGTCCAATCAGAGACGACCTAGAAACTTTGTGAAATCTAACAATGCAACTTATATTGTACTGTTTCAACAGTACGTTCTTCAATCAAAATGCCAATTACAGTATACAATAGCTCTTTCCCAAATGCAGGTGCATTATGAAATACTAACTACTTTTGTGTGTACTAATTAAATGCTAACATATTGATTTTTGGTCTAGATGTTGTCTCTCTGCGGTGTCTAAATCTACTCCTGCATGGTAGTGTACATAGCACTCTGTCTTTTATACACTTTAAGAGTGCAGATCTCATTGTTGTCCCTGTCAAACAACACCAGTCAAAAGTTTGAATGGGTAACAGTGTCCAAACCTTTGACTGGTGCTGCAGTTAAACCACACAAATTGCAGCCTTTAATTACAGAGAGTTTCTTCTTGACAAACACTGTGATTCTCCAAATGCATAATTTCTACACTAATTTCTCTTTCAGGCCATCAAGTCAATGAGCGTCTCAAAGAAAATGAAGCATGAGTTTCAGTCTATAACTCAGTTCTTATATTTCACACTAGCAGTTGAATGACAACCAATTTGCTGCAGGCTGCCAGACTGAGTTAAGACAAGGGATCCTGTGATGCACGGACAGCTCCCGATCCAATTAACCTTCATACAACACTAATTAATTCAATCTCAACAAGGTCATCCTCTTTAATAGGGACAATTAAGCACCTCCCCTGTAGCACAGGAAGACAACAGCGCTGTAACCAACAGTGCCGTGGTGGTGCAATTTGGAAACAGTAACTCCAGATGGGGTTAGTTGTAAAACTTGGAGAGGCACAAGCATCAAACGCATTAGAATATGGGCTGATGCTAATGACTTAATGTCCAGGGAGATTAAACATATTTTGTTTTATTTAAATACCTCCTTGTATCGTAGGAACACAGCCTCCAAGCAAAGCTTTGATGGTAGAGGGTAGACTCTGGCCAGGGACCCAGATGTGACAGAAACTCCAGGTGGAGAATAAAGATGTCAGACTTGAGGGGGTGATGTACTAGCCCTGGTCCCAGATCTGCTTGGGTTCTTGCCGAGTCCACTGTTTTCCTTGTCAAGCATGACATTTCCAGAAGAGTTGGCAAGAGAGCAGAAAAAAAGACTGGCAACTGTATTCAGTTTAGACAAACTAACAAATGTGCTGTTTTGTACAAGGAGCTTTTTGTATGCTTGTTTCTTGTATTTAAATACCCAGTGGTATCTATCCCCTGTATAAGACAAATACAAGTAACAGAGAATAATGCTGGCACATGTTCTTTCACATTTTATGGCCAGAACATACAAAAAAGGACAAAATCTTCTGTAGAGCATCAAAATCACCACTGATCCCAATGTGCAGAGGTTTCTTGTAAATGCTTATCCATAGGGTGTCCATATTAGGACATTCTCTGTCCCAGCAGGACTTGTGTCAGTCTAAAATCTAAGCAAGGAGCCCAGTCTTTGAGATAAAGGGTCATTAAAGGGTTGTCATTCCCTAACTGCTTGGTTGTTTCTCATTTTCTTTCCATCTAAGTATGCAAATGCACATTTACATTACTCTCACTGTATGTACATCATGGTTGCAGAATCAATTTCAAATTTACTTCGATGGAAAAAGAGGAAAACTTGTCAAGGATGTTAGAAAAGGTGAGATCACATAGATCACAGCCTGTTGCTGAATAAAAGTAGGTGCTGTGACTTCGCAAAACAAAGTGTATTGACAATCTAATAGGGCTTCTGGACTAGAGCATAAGATCAATAAACAAATGTTGTTGATTCTAATCCCTGGTTGACAACCCCGTTGAAATGTCTGCACTGACAGACAAAACCACATCTTAAAAAAAACAAAAGTTATTTAAGATTCATACCCACAATGAGCAACAAATATGAATAACAAATTCTCAAGAAGCATCTCACCCTAGAAACCCTGCTCCAGGATTACAAGTTTCGATCACGATCAAGTATGATGTGCGAACGCAAGATAGGCGCATTCGCCGGTCGGCAGCTTAGATGTGGTGCCATGTCTTCTTGCTGTCTTGTGTGATTGTTGACCTGATCCCTGTTGACAGTAAGCCATGGGATCTGCAGGTTCCTGTGTTGCTATGCATGGTGTTGATTTTCTCCCATTCCATGTCTGCAGGACTGGCGCGCTTCGCATCACACATCATCGATGATTGTCACTGTCTCTGTCCGGAGCTCTTTTTCATGCTGCAGCACCTGGGGGCCACGGAAATGTCTAGTCCCTTTAAGACAGCATGTTTCAAAGCAAAGTATAGTTTAAGAAAACAACATGTCAGCCATGTGACTTGTAACTTGATGACTTTTAACCTGTGAAATCTATGCAGTTTTTTCTTGAATCTGTTTAAGTGCAACATTAGGTGAACTTCAAATCAAAAGGTCAACGTCAAGGAACCAGCCTGGGTCAAGTTCAAGGATGCTGAACACAAACCTGGATTGACAGTATGTTTTGTTATGCTCAAGAATGTGAGTGGCAATTCAGGCTTGTAAGAGAAATCTCTCTGAGGTGATTTATACAAACAGCCCCAGAACTAGTGCTGATGAAAGTTAGAATGTCCTAATTTGGACGACGTATTCTTAGAAACCATACCCCAGGGTGAAATGAAGAGGTTCGGCAAAACAGCTTGCTGATGTTTCCCCAAACAGAGTGTAATATCCAGGTATCATTTAAAGTGGACTTCCCCCTCCAGACCTTCCCCGTTGCTACTCAGCAGCGTGTGACCGGCCAAATGTGTCTGCCAACTGTTCACCACTCGTATCCTCAGGCTATTGGTGGGTTTGGCATCGGAACAGACTTTTGGTGGACTGTGGGTTACAGAGTGGTAGAGTGCTTTTACACAGACAGCACAAATTGGGTTTCTTTAGTCTTTGGACCAAATTACACCAGTTCCTTTCAGAAATGAGTTAAATAGACGTTGGTTATAAAACCATCAGAATCAGGTTGTCTCTCTGACCCACAGACACTGTGTTACTGTATAGTTAGGGTTAAGTGTTCATTTGGAAGAAGATTTAAACATCTAGCCAGTATGTTTAACAAATACATAGTAAAGTTTCTATGTTGACTTGAAAGTGGTTGTGATCTGAATTTGATCAGATTTTTTAATTCTACTGTATTTAACCATAAGCTCTTTGTAGTGTTGATGTGATGATAACCTGTTGGTAGTGTTGATGTGATGATAACCTATTGGTATGTGTTTATGTGATGATAACCTATTGGTATGTGTTCATGTGACGATAAACTATGGGTATGTGTTCATGTGATGATAAACTATTGGTTTATATTGATGTGATTGCTGAGTGGAGTAAGCAGGAAGCCCTGTTTCGAAAAGTGTTGGTTCAATCTCAGTGCATTGCAATGTCTTCAAAATGCATGGCAATGGGTTCAAAATGTATGGCAATGTCTTCAAAATGCATGGCAATGGGTTCACAATTCAAGGCAATGTCCTCAAAATGCATGGCAATGGATTCACAATGCATGGCAGCGGGTTCAAAATGCATGGCATTGGGTTTAAAATGCATGGCAGTGGGTTCAAAATGCATGGCAATGTCTTCAAAATGCATGGCAATGGATTCAAAATGCATGGCAGTGGGTTCAAAATGCATGGCGGTGGGTTCCAAATGCATGGCATTGGGTTCAAAATGCATGGCAATGGGTTGCACACCAAAAACCAAAAAGCCATAACTGAATTTCTGAAATTCTATTATGCTATTTATACGAAAGCTATGTCAAATGATAATTAATGAATTAATACTGATATACTTTGGCTTCTTATTTTACAGTTAATCTTATTTTTACAGTCAAAATGATATTGTGTGCATAGATTAACACTGCTACAGTTAACATATTGAGGTCCATAAAAATCCTATTTTAATGTATCTGTATATATGTACATTCATTGTTCATCAACTAGACAGTTTAAATCTCAGATGAATTTTTGATGTTTTTCTTAATGATTGCATTTTATATATATATTTTTGTATGTGTTTCTGTAATACAGGACTCAGCTAAAGAAAATACCTTTTTTTTATTACATTTTTAAGAAGGAGGGGGCAGCCACACCTTGAAAGTGCACCTTCATGGCAACCGGTTGAAAGTGCATTTAAGTTTGTTTAAAGTGTATGGAAGTTTCTTTAAAGTGTATGGAAGTTTCTTTAAAGTGTATGAAAGTTTCTTTAAAGTGTATGGAAGATACTTTAAAGTGTAAGGAAGTTTCTTTAAAGTGTATGGAAGAATCTTTAAAGTGTATGGAAGTTTCTTCAAAGTGTATGTAATTTTGTTCAAAGTGCTTGGATGTTTCTTCAAAGTGCATGGAAGTTTCTTCAAAGTGCATGGAAGTTTGTTCAAAGTTATGGAAGTTTGTTCAAAGTTTATGGCAGTTAGTTCAAAGTGAATGGAAGTTTCTTCAAAGTGTATGGCAGTAACTTCAAAGTAAATGGAAGTTTCTTCAAAGTGAATGGCAGTTTGTTTAAAGTGCATGTAAGTTACGTGCATCCCTGAACATAACAAGCAGTATGAGATTGAATGTTGACTTGTGGTTTTATCTGAAGTATTAGTTGATTATACTTTAATGTGTTTTTTATTATATACAGTATGTTTATGTATATACTGTATATGAAATATAATATTAAAACATCTTTATTCCAGAACTTGTTTAACCACTGTTTAATTAGCTCATTTTTGTTAATGTGTTCTTCAAGAAAGGTTTAAAAAAACTGTTAAAATTCACGCATTCACGATCCCGTTGTCCTGTTTGGATATGGAGGTTCATCCTGCCATGTGTTGTCTGAGGGCACCAGTGTAGCATCCAGACACATCGCACCTGATCTTCTTCCTTCCCCAGCTACGGCAGGGAATGGAGACTCCTCCCTGGGATGTTGACAGAGATGGATAGAGAAAGACTCCATTTGTTCTGTCTTGGGACATTGTGGGCACCAGAGCTTCTACTTCATCGAAGCTACATAAATAAAACCATGGGGGGCCACTTGACACGGACGTTCCTCTGAATCACAAGGTTCTTTACATACAGAGTGGAACCGTGCACATGGACACACACACATAAACACACAGACAGACTGCAGCCGTGCCGGGAGGCATGCTCGGGCAACATAAAAAGAACTACGAGAAGAGTCATTCCGGTCACATTGAGAATTTGCAGCAGATGGTTTAATGTTTCCACAGAGATGAAGTGATTAACTATAAGATCTAAAACACATTATAATATGGGATGTATGTACGTGTATGCAGGCCCGTGCACAGACATTTGGGGGATCATGTGCTGAAACACCCCCCCATCGCCCCCCCTGAAAAAAAGAGAAATAAATTGCAATCCTGACACAGACTCCATGAGCGATGTTCTTACATTCAGTAATTAAGTAGCCTACAAATATGACTGTATTATCATATGAACATAGAAGTTCAGTTTTAATATTGATTGTAGTTAGTTGCCAGTTTGATTCCTGAGAAGACCAAATGTTTTCGTGCCCTTGAGCAAAGCTCTTTACCCTAAAGCTCTTGTAGTTACTGTAGGACACAATGCTAAGGGTTTCTGCTAAATAGTTAACATATAATGTAAATGTACATAGACTGTGATTGTATGATTCAGTGTTATGTGTTGCCATGTATCCTACCTGGCTGAAGCTTTCATCTAGTGGAATATAGGGGACATTGATAGCCAGTTAAAGGTCACTCAATCACTGCTCTAAACTGAAATGAAACAGCAATGACAACATTAATAACATATTGTTGTAAATACAATTACTATACCATATATACTATACCAGCTGGCTTGTAGTGTAAAAGTTGAATACCCCTGCCATGTAGTAATACTGTATACTGTATATGTACTGTAGTAATGCAGCCTACTACATACTACATCTGTTGATTCTTCATCTATTCTCTGAATTTAGGATAGTTGTAACACTTATATTACATTGCTAATAATTTAAACAAACCAAATCTCATAACAGCCATATTCCTTATATTTGGCTGACAGCTAGTACCTGCACGGTAAACCGTTATTACTTTTAGTTAGAACTTAAATTTGGTGAAATGTCAGTAATACTTACAATGTTCATGTAGCATTGGTGCATTTGGTTTCCACATACAAATTGAGGTTGGGATTTACAGTGTGGCACATTAGTAGACTAATGGTAACTTGTTTTGTGGCTTGGCTAGTTTGCTAATGGTAACTTTTTTTGTGTCTTGGCTAGTTTGCTAATGGTAATTTGTTTTGTGGCTTGGCTAGTTTGCTAATGGTAACTTGTTTTGTGGCTTGGCTAGTTTGCTAATGGTAACTTGTTTTGTGGCTTGGCTAGTTTGCTATTGGTAACTCGTTTTGTGGCTTGGCTAGTTTGCTAATGGTAACTCGTTTTGTGGCTTGGCTAGTTTGCTAATGGTAACTTGTTTTGTGGCTTGGCTAGTTTGCGAGTTATGTGTGTGGCAGGATCCAGTTGCCGTGCAACTCCTGGCTTAAGGGATGGTGCTGACTAAGTTACCGTGGTGATGCAGAAACGGGTCATTCGCTCTGTCTATGCTACATGCAAGCCTGTTTTTGGATATTTAGAGTGAGAGTACAAACGTGCAGGCCAGGAACACTAGTTTAAAAAAGAGCATGTACAAAAAGAGCATGTACAAAAAGAGCATGTGCTCTACAGAGGTTAAGCCCTACCTCTGCACATACCTGCATCAATGAATGCTCTGCATCTCAAATGGTACCTTTTTCATTTTATAGTGCACTACAGGACTCCAAGTGAAAGGCCTCAGTCAAAATTAGGTAAGAGTATAGGGAATAGTGTGCTATTTGAGGCATTATTATTTTCCTTTAGCACTAGTGATTAGATGGTACAACATGTGTTATATACTTAAGCAATAAAGCATCAGGGGGTGTGGTATAAGGGGGTGTGGTATAAGGGTGTGGTCTATGAGTGCCAGCACTTGTGTTATAGAGGCAATTTATAAACTGGTTTGCATGGCTGCAACAGTATGTATGTGATATCATAGGCATGGTATACGGTCTCCTATATACAGTGAGCACCATAATTCATTGGACAGTGGCCATTTTCTTGATATTTTGGTTCGGTACTCCAGCACCTTGAGTTTGAATGGATACAACAACAAAAAAGTTGAAGTGCAGACTGTCAGTTTGAATTTTAGTACATGGTCCCCCAGTTTTGGGGCACTGAAAAACATTGGAAATTTTAACATAATGTAGAATAAAGTACCATAATAATCTGGGCCCGGTTCCCCGATAACGTTCACTCTTAGCCCGCTAAGAAGACTCAAAAAGATATATCTTACCCAAGTTGTTTATGTTCTTAAGTGTGTTCCCCGAAGTCTCCCTTAGGAAGCTTCTTAACACGCTGCCTCTTAAGTGCAACGTTACAAAGGCGCTGTCCCAAGGGAAGGTGCTGAATTAGTTTCCATCGATTGCTCAGGAATCGATTTTTCACTTCACCGCGAAGGTGCATACGGCATTAAGAAAGAAAACACGTTCTATGTAAATGAAACATTCCTCAAATTATTCCAGTAACATTTTGTTTTAGTATAGTTTAAGTTATCAGTAAAATATAGACTGCTAATTCAATTATCAAATTGTCAGTAATGTGTTCACACGAGATGTTGTTACTGGTAGACGAACCGGGTATCCCTCGCTAACCATCCACTCTCCTCATCCCCTTGTCCCACTTCTTGAAGTGGGTTTAACGACTTCTAAAAATGATGTAATACACTTTATATTTTTTTTGGTTTACAGTTCCTAATCTGATTTTGGTATGTGTTTGTCTTTATAGTTGCTGAGCAATAGTCACACCAGTGACCGTGTCTGTGTGTGTTTGTACGCGCATTTTCATTAAAAATACTTGATCATCAACAAGATTGTATGTCATTCTGTCATCCTTAATGAGTCAACAACTGGTTCTCTATTCCCATTGGAAACCTACGCATAAAATCTTGCTCTATCTATGAGATACCTTATTTATCCATAAGGAAATTAAGCAC
The DNA here is from genome assembly GCA_016801145.1 of Umbra pygmaea. Taxonomy (NCBI): domain Eukaryota; kingdom Metazoa; phylum Chordata; class Actinopteri; order Esociformes; family Umbridae; genus Umbra; species Umbra pygmaea. The sequence goes on from JACXGM010002472.1 coordinate 9,432, forward strand.
GTGTCAATCTAAGTGCACATTCATATATAAAGGCTCCTTTGAAGAGGCTGCGTAAAGAAATTAGTTCATAATGTACATTATCTGTGTGTTTGACGACGCGAAAGGCTACGCATAAGCTATGCAGGAGGCAAAGCAGCAGAAAGGGAATCCTCTAACAACCATGCGACCTGCCTTCAATGCCCAATAAATTAATGAAGATGAATCAGCAATGTGACGTGCTAATTTGGGCATATGTCATTGACAGAGAAATGTTAAGGTGTAGGCTCCTTCACCAACCTTAAGAGAAGCATGTCAATGATTGGTGTTGCATAGAGCACTTATGGAATGGACACAATGGCATGATAGAGTAAAGGTTTAAAGGATTAAAATCACACACAGAACATTTAATGGATGCAAGGTTTGAAAATACCATTTATTTTCCAAAAAAATAAACATTCCATCATAATACGAATCAAAAGAAAAGTCCATTCAATCATGGATGATGGCTAATGATAGCTCAGCAAGTTATTCCAAAAAGAAAATATAAATCAATCAAAAACATTTGTAATCAATAGCTGCCTTGACTCAACCCCTGCAGCGTGCAGGGCAGCCCTCTGTGGAGGATGGAGGACATCAACTTCTCCCTCTCCATCTTCCTCCTCATCCACTTCCACCTCCTCCCCCTCCGGAATAGTTGTGCCTCCTCGCACAGCCATGTTATGGAGTATGGCCATTGCCACTGTAACTGCGCTAGAGTTGTGAGGCTTCATGCGCAGTCCTCCTGCCGACTTGTGCAGGCACCGAAAGCGCAGCTTCCAGATTCCAATTGCACACTCGAAAACGTTGCGTGTGCGAACGTGTGCAACATTGTAGGCTCTTTCTCCCACGACCTCGATGAAGCTCCCTTTAGCAAAAAACCTTAGCCCTGCAAGCAGCTGGACTTCAGGGCTTAAAGCAAAATTCCGCCGCGTTAGCCTGGCAAGCGCAGGTCTGAGAAGGTCCAGCAGCTTCATAATGACTTGTCTTGGGAGGCGACATTTTTTTAATATAGCCACGTCAGGCAAAATGTCAAAAGTTTTGCAGAATAAAACAATTGACATGGCCGCAGACTCAGAGTCATCTTTGATTTAATACAAGGACACGTTGGATCAATGCCATAGTTGGTCGCTTACTGGACACCACCATGCTTACCTATTTATAGATCTTAGCCATTTAGAGCCAAATTGTTTGCCAGACTTTAATGATCAAAAGTGATTGCCAATTTAAACGCTTTATGACATTACGAAATAGCCTAGGCTAATTACCACATATTAGTTCTGATACCAAATTCAATCAATTTCATAAATAGGCCTGTATCCATTGCGAACATATTTTATTATTAGTCTTAAAATGTCCATGAAATAATTGTTCAGCTACAACATTGTCAACATACCAGGATATACCAATATCCTTGACTTGTACTGCGCTGCACTGATTTCTAAAAACTGCTGCACAGTGGTGGCGACTAGCGGCTTGAGCTCAAACACCGCTAAGAGAGAGCTTACGAATGGTCCAGGGCCCGGTTCCCCAAAACGTTCTTATCGCTAAGTAGTTCTTAACCTAATAGGTTAAGAACTACTTAGCATTAGGTTAAGAACTACTTAGCGATAAGAACGTTTTGGGGAACCGGGCCCAGACCAACCTTACAAAAGTGTGACTTACAGAAGATATACTTAGCGTACGAACGTTTCGGGAACCGTGCCATAAGGTTAAGAGAGATGTTAAGGAATAGGTTAAGAACTACTTAGCGATAAGAACGTTTTGGGGAACCGGGCCCAGACCAACCTTACAAAAGTGTGACTTACAGAAGATATACTTAGCGTACGAACGTTTCGGGAACCGTGCCATAAGGTTAAGAGAGATGTTAAGGAATAGGTTAAGAACTACTTAGCGATAAGAACGTTTTGGGGAACCGGGCCCAGGCTGTTTTCATGGGGCAAGGTAAAAACAATTGTACATGTGTACATTTCATGAGTCAGGGTAACTTAAAGCCTTGTACGGTTACAAAAGGTAAAAAAAATAACCTTACCCTAACCTTAACCTCGCTAACATAGCATTTTATGCCTGAACTAATCATTCTGCAAGTACTTTAAACTGTAATCGATTGGTCTATTATTGGAAATGTTTGGGTAGAATGGCAAAGATCACATTTGAATGGGTTTATCGTAAGACTGTCTACTTAATGCGGCAAAATTTCTATTACATATACGGTTACTCACGTATCGCCATGAGAATGTGTTGTAATAATTGTCGATAATTGGTTGCATATCCTTTGCGTGCAACGACTGCTTGAAGCTGCGATGCATTGACATCACCAGATGCTGGGTATCTTCCCTGGGGATGCTCTCCCAGGCCTGTACTGCAGCCATCTTCAGTTCCTGCTTGCTTCAGGGACTTGCCTTCAGTCTCCTCGTCAGTATGCAAAATGCATGTTCAATTGCATTTAGATCCGGTGATTGACTCGACCAGACAGGGATTTTCCACTTTATGGCCATAAAAAACTTTGTTGCTTTTGCAGTAAGTTTAGGGTCATTGACTTTTTGCATGATGAGGTGCCGTCCAATGAGTTTGGAGGCATTTGGTTTTATCTGAGCAGATAAAATATTTCCGTAGAATTTTTAACAAAAGGTAATCTTGCCTTTCTGTTCTTTAGGCTTATCAGTGTTTTGCCTATTGTAGTGTACCGTCTGTAGTCCTGCTGGCGTAGTCTTCTACGTGTGGTCGACATGGACACATCTACACCTGCATCCTGGAGAGTGTATTTGATCTGTCGGGCTGTTGTCAGGGTGGTTTCTTCACCATAGAGAGGATTCTCCGTTCATCCACCACAGGGGCCTTCCTCCGTCTAACGGGTCTTTTGGCATAATTGAGTTCAATGGTTGATTATTTTCTCCTGTTAATGATTGAACAAACTGTTGACTTGGGTCTGCCCAAGGTTTTTTGCAATGTTCCTGAAAGAGGGTCACTGTCCAATGAATTATGGGGTTCACTCACTGTATCAGCCAGTCAGCATTCAGGATTCAAACAATTTGTAATGTCTTTTATAAAACAAAGGTTTATAAGAGCATCTAGAGGGTTATGTGCTCATATTTTTAATATACTGTACCATGGCAAGTACTGTGTCCAGGCGATGCATTGTGCCTAAGAACAGCTCTTAGCCGTGGTACAGTATATGGAAGCCACTTACTGAACACATATTATTCCATAATATTTTATATATTCAAATCCCATATCATCATAGAGTATATTATCCATCATAAAAAATATTATATACAATCCTAAATCATCCTACATCATTGTAAATAATCCTAATGACCCTATATCATTCTACATCTTTTAATTATTGTATATAATCTTGTATATAAGGCAGCACTGTCCTGATTCTAAATCAAACTATATCATTCTATATTTTAATAAGAAGATCAAGTCGAGTTTTTCCCTTCCCTTGTGGGGAAAAACATGGCATCATGTAACATTGTATTAATTTCCTGACATCGTTATTGTCTTTTTTAATAAACATTTAAATATTTAATATACGTATAATGTACAGTATATTCCCTTCACTTGGGCTGCTTACATATACCTTTTTATTTATTGTATATAATCCCCAGTGGCAATAAAACATCATGATTCAGTACTTCTGTGTTAGTTGCACTGTATATAATATCCCCTCTGCTGGCCACATATAATCTACTCAGCAACTGATAATAGATCATATGTATGTAGCGCTCTCACAGGAAACAATGTGTTATCCAATTACCACTACCCACAGGTAATGTTACTACAGCGAGATTAATGATTCACCTGTTTGGGACTGTGTGGAGTTCGGTTTTCAAACGAGTTCCCTTCCATGCACTGGAACATATTATAAGAGATAGGGTGCGTCCAAATACCACTCTGTTACCTTTTAAATGCAGTACTTCTCACCACAACCCACATTACCCTGATTAAAATGAATGCACTACATAGGGAATAGAATGCCATTTGAGACTCTACATCTGATATCGTTATTCATACGGGTATCCTGAAAACAAGCAGTTTATTAATTAGGTGTACTTGCCTCAGTGTACATGTATACTACGCATGCAGACCATTGCCTTCATTTAGTATGCTGAGTTGACTATAAATGTCTGTCAATTAATAAAGGGCAAAGTGCATAATTAGAGCTGTGTAACTGGACTGTGAGGAAGCATTAAAGGGGAGAAACATTCATCTCTGTGAAGACATCTTGGCAGTCCTAGCAAGTCCCTGAACATGTTAAATAAACAGTCACTGAGATTCAGAATTAGTCTGAGGCATGGGACATTGTTCCGTCCATATCAAGTAACCTGATTAAAATATGAACGCAACCTTAGTGGGGAAATGCATTTACAGGAAACATGTCTCCACTCAATCTGAAATGACCTTTGCATTTCCGCGGTGTAATCTGTGATGGTTCAGTGATACAGGTTGAAAACGTAGACCTTTGTATGTATCAGCCAACGAAACGCACACACCTGGAGGCTTGGGAACCAGGCAGGCGCATTTGTTTCCTTCAGGAATTAGAGGAAAAGGCTGTACTGAAGTTTCTGAATCCGTGAGCATCCAGCAGAACCCATGTCCAGCCACTCCCTCTTGCTGTCATCGCAAAACCTCTCAATAAAGTAAAACATGAAACAACAACAGAACTGACTTTTTGGCTTCTTTTCTCTGGATGTGCCATGTGTGTCGACCACTGACTAATGGCAGGTTGAGCTAGCCAGCCTTCTCTGTGACAAGCCACTATCATTATGATATCAGATGGTCATGCATGCTCATTCTCGCAGACACACTGTCAACAATTAAACCAAGATAAGTTGTGGTATTGGAATAAACATTCATTTGGTTGTCAGGGGATAATGTGTGGGCTGACCATTTGCACACAGCTGTACTGTTTATTGAGCAGTTGAATTTCACCAAATGGCACCGTCTACAAATTGTGCAGCGTAACGAGCAATACAAATAGATCAATTAACTGATATTTTCATGCTATGCACAAAACTATTTTTCAGAATGACAGGGTTATTTTATTTCAGATACAGCCAGCCAGACACTCAGAGATCTAAGAATTACAGCACACTTCTACACAAAGCTCATCAACCTATGCACAATTTACTGTATTGTTACAAATGTCACAAATGCAAACATTAATATTTCATACACACACTCACACACACACACACACACACACACACACACACACACACACACACACACACACACACACACACACACACACACACACACGCTGAACTTGGCATATTTTCTCTCTCTTACAAGGGTCAGCTAATGGTGTTGCTGTAAAAATAGATAAATCACTAACCCTACATCTCCTTGTTGTTAAGCTTGGGCCCTGGGTAAAAGTAGTTCACTATAAAGAAAAGAATATCACTTGGGATACATACTGTACATATGTTGAAGATGGACATTTGAAAAGGCCTCCACCCTGTCCAGCTGTACACATTGATTTAATTCTGAATTTATCACCTGCTGAACTCTTCTGGGTCCCTGTTTGTCTCCAAGACACTTTAAAACAACTATATTGAACTGACAATTAATCCCTAATAGGCACTCTAGCAGGTAAAATAAAAGCATGGAATAGAATATCAAAAAAACGTTTTGCTTTTAAAAGGTACTCATTCACATGCCTCATAATCAAGAGGAGAGGAGAGAAAGACAATGGGCACAAATTACACCAAAAATACAAAGTAGTGCCATATTTTTAATCAGTCCCCTATAAGCCATTGTTGGATGTAGTGCAGTACATTGAATGGAATAATGTTTTGCTTGGGTCTCATCAAAGCCTGGAGTGTTCCTTCCTTATTTTATCTTGTGCAGTCGACTGCACCTCAATACACAATCTGAAACTTGACCTCTGCTGAATGCCGCCTGTTGCCAGGCGAGAGACAGAAGCCTAAGGTCGAGGCTTGTCTGCTTTCTGTCGTGGTTGACCTTGTAAGGCATGACAGAAAGGCAAAGAGAGAGGGGAAAAAGACAGAGAGGTAGAGTGTGAGAACGAGCGGGTTAGAGCGAGAGGAAGAGAGAGACATGTCTTAAATGTGACATGGGGGAAAAAAGCACAAAACACAGTAGAACGTCAGGAAGTTCGGAATTTTCAAAATACCTCAGTAGGTTTAGGCGTTGGTTTATTGGCTGGTTAAGTAGCTGGTCAGCCCGATTGATGGCTGGCTAGTGAATAAAAAAAGACTTGAGTGACATTTTCCTTTTAATGCTACTCTGTCACTGCATCCAAAGGGAAATTAACATAATATTTCAAACGTATTTTCTCCATGTAGTGGATAGCTATGTGCATTACATCTATATCCTTCATGAGATGCTTTACATTAAATAACTGGCTGATCGAATGGCCTGATTGGTTGTGGGGGAGAGGGGGTATTGATGGAGTTTATTAATTATGCTGTGGAACGGGGGTTAGGGGTCGTGAGGCCGGAATATTCTCTTAGAATGATTTTAGATTTGTCTTTGTTTTTTTTACTTGTCTTTGAAACCCAGAGATACAGTCAAGTCGACTCTGATCTCATTTAAAATATACAGTACAGGTCAGGATTTTAGATCATGTGTTTTGATAGATATTGATAATATTCACCGGGGTAGCATTTCATTTATCAGAGATTAAAAACATGACTTATCACAGATAAGCTGAGGGTTTCATCAGTAGGACACTGAATTAATGGCTGCTAAAAATGTGGCTTTGCCATTTTATGTGAATAATTCATTATAAATCAGTTATTTCCAGCTTTGATAGACATTTGCAATATTGATGTCTTGGATATATATACGGTACAGCTCTAGAAGATATTAGGAGACCACTGCAAAATCATCTGTGTCTCTGGTTTCACTATTGATAAGTATGTGTTTGAGTAAAATTAACATTTTTGTTTTAATTCCATAAACTACTAAGAACATCTCCCAAATTCTAAATTAAACCACCCCGTATCACGACGAAGTGTGTAATACACACACTGGACCATTGGGTTTGGCGTGTCAGTGTCACATTTTGCCTCACCGAGGCGTGAACATTACACACATTATGAATGTGCAGTACCAGCAGGGGGCGATACTTTTCGAATCACATGATGATGTAGCAGAGTGTAAATGGTAAATGGACTGCATTTATATAGCATATTTTTCTGACCAACAATGGCCACCAAAGCGCTTTACATTGCCTCACACTCACCCATTCATTCACCGACTGCGGTGGCAGCCAGCTCGTCGGGAGCAACTGGGGTTAGGTGTCTTGCTCATGGACACCTTGACACCAAGTGTCAAGTCAGAAGGACCTGGGGATTGAACCACCAACCTTCTGGTTGCTAGACAACCCACTGAGCCACTGCCATCCCTAAATAGAGTATATTTAGCAGGTTGGTAGGACGGGGATGGTGGAGGGGCATATAAACATGCAACTCACATCCCAGAGGTTGCGAGTTCAAATCCAGGTGGACACTTCGCATGTATTTTGTTTTCTATTCTAGCGCGATGCACACGTGTTGCACTTGTGCTTTTTATCCTTTTTTTCGTCACTGTAACCATGTTTACAAACAATACATTACAATACATAACTCCATTATGTTACATGGAGTTAACAGCAAGGTTTCTGATTGGTTAAGGTTAGGGAAAGGGTTTGGGTAAGGCTTAGATCGAGTTAACAGCTAGTTTCTGAGTCGTTAGGTCAGGGTAAGGGTTTGGGTATGGCTTAGATCGAGTTAAAAGCAAGTTTTTGAGTGGTTAAGGTTAGGGTAAATGTTTGGGTAAGGCTTAGATCGACTTAACGGCAAGTTTTCTGAGTGGTTTTGTTTTGCGGGGAATTGTTGGAGTATGTGTATTACACGCATCGGCGTGATACTGGGTTGAAATTAAAATATTGTCATTCAGAGCATTTATTTGCAGAAAATGAAAACTGGTATAAATAGCAAAAATAGATGCAGTGTTGTCAGACCTCGAATAACACAATTATTTTTTAAACACATATACGTTTTTAAACAGCAAAATACCAATGTGTTGATTTCTGAAGGGTTCAGAAATCAAAATTTGGTGGAATAATAATAATAATAATAATAACTGGCTTTCATGCGTCCTGGCATGCTCTCCACCAGTCTTTTACATTGATGTTGGGTGACTTTATGCCACTCCTGGTGCAAACATTCAAGCAGCTTGGCTTTGTTTGATGGCTTGTGATCATCCATCTTCCTCTTCATCACATTCCAGAGGTTTGTAATGGGGTTGATTGAAGAAACATTTGCAGTGCTCTTAACATGAAGGTTTCTGGGTGTATTTTCACCGATACTGTATGTTACTTGGTCAGTCCCATGATACATTTCTTTTACCATGCTGAATGAGTCTATGATGTCGCCAAGAACACATTTTTATATTTTCATTATTTTGCTCCAGAACAACTTACAGGTGCAAATTACAATTAGAGTTAACTGTCTGACTCGAGGACAGAATGGCAGATGTTTAACCTTGCCGGCACATAGATTTTAGTTGTCAACCGTTCTATTACTGTTCATCAATTCTGAGCACTGAACAAACGTATGATTTTCCTTTCCATCAATAACTGCCAAACAGTTCAATATTCATTTCCTAATACGTTGATATAAAAACAAATGTTTTGAAATCAGAATCCCAGAACGTGAAATCAACTTTCATTTCTCTTCTTTGTTCAATGTTTTGTTCTCTAACTTTAAAGCAGCATCAGTGAGCTGTCATCCCGTTATACCTCCTGCTGGCTTGGTGATTTATCTAGCGGCACAACCTAGACTTGATCCATGGTGAATAAAGGTTTCCACTGTGATTTGTTATTGAGAATAGACATCACGGCTGGCACACACACATACACAGCCATTCCTGCCTCCAGTCTGATTTATGGCATGCCATATCTGATGCTGGAACGGCCCGGAGAATGAGCCTGATATATGAATGTCTTTCAGCAGGAGGTCTGGGACAATGGGATGAAAAAGGAAAGTGCTTGTGAGGTACGATGATACACTGGCTGCCTTCATCCTGAGACACACACTGTGTCCTGAAAAACACCCCAGAGTGCTTATAACGTTCAAACCTAGTGAACACTGTTTAGTAAATAGGGTACTGTCTGATATGCAGACAAATTATTTCACAGTCAGAGCATATCAAACGCTGATTATGTTGTCAAAAGAAAGTATTGTTAAATTCTCGTCAGCTAAAGCTAAAACACATTGGTGATAGATGTCCTTGCCTTCTAGATCAGTCAAGCTGAGTCTTTCATGGATGGAGACATTTCAAGGATATAAAAAGGTTCAAGCAAATATTGACATATTTGCAGAGGGATCAATCTACAGATTGACGTCAAAATTAGATGATTGTCCTGGTTGCCAAGACGTTGATAGATTGTTGCATTGGTGAACACAGTCATGAGGGCAGCATGTTCGTTTATTCTTAAATGGAATGTTCGAATTACATTTGCTTTTCAGGATAAGGGATGAGTTAGACATTTAACAATGGTGAAACCCCTGTTTAAATTTCCATATGAACAATGGTCGTCTGCAGAGGGCAATGTCCCCTTTAATGTCCTGGGGTATTTGGATTTCATTTCAGACCAGAGGAAAGACTTAAGCAGCATCTGGCCTCACATCCAGGGACCAACCAGCACCAACACAGCTTAGATTCAGATGCAAGCCAGCAGGGAACCAAACATAACCTACACAAGTTAAAGTTTACATGTACATTATATATATAACAGTTGTGGTCAAACGTTTTGAGAAGGAAAACAAATATTGGTCTCCACAAATTTTGCTGCTTCAGTGTTTTTAGATCTTTTTGTCAGTAGGTACTAAACAGTAGGTATACTGAAGTTAAGTGTAATTACAAGTATTCCATAAGTGTAAAAGGCTTTCATTGACAATGACATTCAGATAATGCAAAGCCAATATTTGCAGTGTTTGACCCTTCTTTTTCAAGACCTCTTCAATCCACCCTGGCATGCTGTCAATTAACTTCTGGGCAACCCATTCTTGCATAGTCAGTGCTTGGAGTTTGTCAGAATTTGTGGTGTTTTGTTTGTCCACCTCTTGAGGATCGACCACAAGTTCTCAATAGGATTATGGTCTAGGGAGTTTTCTGGCCATGGACCCAAAGTTTGTATGTGTTTTTTCCCCAAGCCACTTACTGTAGTTATCACTTTTGCCTTATGGCAAGGTTCTCCATCATGCTGGAAAAGGCATTGGTTGTCCACCAACATGTTCATGGATAAATGGATGGGAGAAGTTGCTGTCAGAGGGGCCCACTCCCTTGGCTAAAAAGAAACCCCACAAATGAAAGGTCTCAGGATGCTTTACCGTTGGCATGACACAGGACAACGTGTTTTCCAGGTGGCCCTAACAATCAGAGAAAATGACTTTATCCCAGTCTTCAGCAGTCCAAACCCTGTAACTTTTGCAGAATATTAGTCTGTCGCTGATGTTTTTCCTGGAGAGATGTGGCTTCTTTGCTGCCCTTCTTGACAGCAAGCCTTCTTCCAAAAGTCTTTGCCTCAATGTGCGTGCACTCACACCTCCCTGCTGCTATTCCTGAGGAAGCTCTGCACTGGGGGTGCCCCGATCTATTGTTTTGTGACAGATCTACAGAAGTGTTGATATTGTGCTACACTTTCTCTGAGATTACATAACCACTGACATGGTTTGTGTCAGAAGTGCACTATCTAGTACACTATCAGAGAATAGGGTGACATTTGGGATTCAGATGGAGTTAATCGATGAAAAAATCAGGCTAATCTGGAATAAGCAATTCCTGCCATGCAGATCAACTGTAGAATAAAGGATATGAGTAAGACATTAATATGGCCAGGCCAGCAGTCATCTGGTATCATTACGCCAAACTGTCACAGACACACTTACAGCTGGTGACCTTTCTGTCTGGGTTTGGCTGCTCACCCTGGAGTATAAAATGAGATGGGGAGATGAAATAAAATACCCTTTAGCAGTCAGACATGAGCACAAATACCACAGAAACAGAAATCGTTCCAAATAATTGATCTGCACTTGCTTGAACTTGACTGTGGAACCGATAAACATTTAACTACAAAGAAAAACTCAGGATCTACAATGCTGCACAAAGCAAATGCTGAAATAGTAATATTATTTCATTTCAGGTCTGCCTGCTGCATGCATTATAGCCATGTTGACAGGAAATGTCATTAAATTCCCCAAAGCAATCAAGCTAGCTAGTGAGCAACAATGTTAGCTAGCAATACTACCAAGCTAGCTAGTGAGCAACAATGTTAGCTAGCAATACTACCAAGCTAGTGTGGCATGATTACAATACATCATATTTTGTTCTAATAAGGACTTTGTTGCATGACAAGCAGAATTTTGGCACCCTATGCAAGATTTGGGGATGTTTATTATTTGTATAATAACAAGTAATTCATTCATTAGAATGCATTACTATTCAGTTGACGGTTTTCACCAAGCATTCTGAAAATATACTGTATCGCTCTGCATCAGATGTAATATGTAAATGTATAGTGAGGGGGAAAATTATTTGATCCCCTGCTGATTTTGGCCACTGAGAATGTTTATTTGAACAGTGAGAGACAGATAACAACAAAAAATCCAGAAAAACACATTTCAAAAAAGTTATTAATTGATTTGCATTACAATGAGTGAAATAAGTATTTCATCCCCTCTAAATCAGCAAGATTTCTGTATCCCATGTGACTCTTATACAGGTAATGAGCTGAGAGTGCTCCTAATGTCAGCTTGTTGCCTGTATAAAAGACACCTGTCCACAGAAGCAAGCAATCAATCAGATTCCAAACTCTCCACTATGGCCAAGACCAAAGAGCTGTCCAAGGATGTCAGGGACAAGATAGTAGACCTACACACGGCTGGAATGGGCTACAAGACCAACAGATGGTGTGATAATTCACAAATTAAAGAAACACAAAATAACTGTCAATCTCCCTCGGTCTGGGGCTCCATGCAAGATCTCATCTTGTGGAGTTGCAATGATCATGAGAACCTGTAGGAATCAGCCCAGAACCTCACGGGGGGATTTTGTCAAAGATCTCAAGGCAGCTGGGACCATAGTCACCAAGAAAACAACTGGTAACTGACTACGCCGTGAAGGACTGAAATCTTGCAGGGCCCGCAAGGTCACCCTGCTCAAGAAAGCACGTGTACAGACCCGTCTGAAGTTTGCAAATGAACATCTGAATGATACAGAGGAGAACTGTGTGAAAGTGTTGTGGTCAGATGAGACCAAAATAGAGCTCTTTGACATCAACTCAACTCGCCGTGTTTGGAGGAGGAGGAATGCTGCCAATGACCCAAGAACACCATCCCCACTTGGTTGGGTAACAAGTTACTTTTACATTTGTTAAAAATAATCTGATTACTGTAAGTAACTTTTAAAAAGTAATTTACCCAAATCTGATCCCCACCATCAAACATGGAGGTGGAAACATTATGCTTTGAGGGTGTTTTTCTGCTAAAGGGACAGGACAACTTCACTGCATCAAAGGAATGATGGATGAAGCCATGTACCATCAAATCTTGGGTGAGAGCCTCCTTCCCTCAGACCAGGGCATTGAAAATGGCACGTGGATGGGTATTCCAGCATGACAATGACCCAAAACACACAGCCAAGGCAACAAAGGAGTGGCTTAAGAAGAAGTCACTCAGTAAAAGAAGCTGAAGGTTCAAGTTGCCAAAGGTCAGCCTCAAAACCTTGATGACTTGAAGAAGATCTGTAAAGAGGAGTGGGACAAAATCCCTCCTGAGATGTGTGCAAACCTGGTGGCCAATTACAAGAAACGTCTGACCTCTGTGATTGCCAACAATGGTTTTGCCACCAAGTACTAAGTCAAAGGGTTCAAATACTTATTTCACTCAAATTACAATGAGTAATATAAAGTGAATTTTGCATTAAGGGAAAACTCCTTTTCAAACCAGTCAAACTCATCTCTATTTTAATAAAAAAGTTATTAATTGGTTAGCATTACAGCTAACCAATTAATAACTTTGGTAACACTTTATTTGGATAGTCTATCTATAGATGCTTTACAGAGTATCAATAACAATCTACAAAATATCAATAATATTTTAATGAAATTTCAGTTACCTATCTACTAACACTTACCGTAACCTTAAACCTCATCCAATCCCTAAACTTAACCATTTCCCCAACCCTTAACCTAACCCTAATTCAAACCATAACCCTAACCTTAACCTTAGAAAACATTAACCATGTTTTTTAGTAGTTTTTATAGTGTGAATACCTGTAGATCATCTACAGATGGTCATTTTGACTATCCAAATAATGTGAAACCATAACTTTTTTTATTTAAATAGAGATGAGTTTGACTGGAATGAAAGGGAGTTTTCCCTTAATGCAAAATTCACTTTATATTACTTGAACTCATACTGTACATATACAGTTCATTTTCATTACATACTGTACATACTGTATATTTTGTCTATTTTCACACTACATACTGCATGTATACTTAGTCATCCTGTATTTCTTCCCTTCATTATCTGCACTAGAAGCTAATTCCTTTTATATTGCTTGAACTTTTACTGTATATAAAGTATTCTGTTCATATACTGAAGATACTGTATATACTGTATTGTATAATTTGCCTGTTTTGAAATAAACCTCAGATACTTTACAACCTACAGTACATAGCCTGCTTCATGTATGTTGATCAAAACCTTTGTAAAATCTTTGATTATTTTAGGTTGCCAAATAATTATGATTATACACATACACTCACACACTGTAAAACATATCCGTGAAAAAACAATAAAAAGTACTGTCATCTGTTGCCAGTAATCTGTCTGTTATTTTACAGACATTTCCTTCAACACAATAACAGAAAATACTTTTTAAACACAGTAGATCAGCTCTGTGTGTTAACGGACATTTACTTATAAGGTATTTTCTGTTATTGTCTAATTTTTACAGTGCGCACACACACACACGTGCACGCGCACACGCACGCACACACACGCACACACACGCGCACACGCGCACACGCACGCACACGCACACGCACGCACGCACGCACGCACGCACGCACACACACACACACACACACACACACACACACACACACACACACACACACACATAAGCTGTCATGTACAGTAGAGACATTAGGTTTATGTGATCATTCTTTAAGGTAAAACTAAACCTGTCTTGCATGGCACAGTCCTCCCTTGAATGTGCAGTACTTCTGCACAGAGGCCTAAAGGCAGTGGTTAAAAGTAATGCAGACGAAAGTAAATAGTGTGCCATTTGGGATGAATGGTAAATCCGATGAGTCTGTTAAATTTTTCCCTTAAATGTAATTGGAACCATATTTACATTTTATTCTCATAGACAGTCTTTTCACTTTTTAGTAATTTAGCAGACACGTTTATCCAGAGCACATTACAGTATGTATAGAGATATTCCCCCTTGAGCAACTTAGTTTAAAGTGCCTTGCCCAAGGACACAATGACATTTGGCAAAGTCGGGAATCGAACTGGCAACCTTCCGACTACAAGTCTGACTCCCTAACCACTGAGCCATCTGACGCCTCAGAGCAACTGATAGTAAGTGCAAGGACATCCCATGGAGCAACTTAGGGTAAAGTACCTTGCTCAAGGGCACTCTAACATAGGACACACTCAGGAATCAATCTGGCAACCGCTAACAAGTCTGATTCCCACTGAGCCATCTGATGCCTGATGGGACAAAGACTTAGTTAACACAGTCACATCTGTGTTTTGAAGGCTTTAGAAGACTATTTGTGCAGAGCCATTGCAGCGAGGTAATAATATTCAAGCCTGGAATACATTTGCTGACTCTCAGCATTTTTATTGCATGTACTTTTTTAGTTCATAAGGGAGTGTTATGAATTCACAGAGCCACAGGATAGCCGTCATCTCCTGAGAATGTTGACAGTTTTTCATCAATTTGCACTGAATGCATACATGAAAGGATTCCCATCACCAGCCACACAGGACCATCACAGCACCCAAAATTAATTCACACTCTTCGCTCCCGCATAATAGCAGCTGCTGCAATTTCCCTGAATTAGCTGGGAGGGTTTTGGGGTAGGGTGGGGGATAGGGGGTATGGGGTAGGGGTGACAGAGGGGTGGGGCTATTAAGAACCCAGTGGAGTCACGCAAGCTCTCTTTTGAAAAGCTTTAAGAAAAGCGTTGCCATGTTGATCGAACCAGTGATAACTGCTGTGTTGTTGTTGATCTGATTATAACGGTACTCTATTTACCCTGTTGTGAAGGTAAAATGTTGTGAAGGTAAAATGTTGTGAAGGTAAAATGTTGCGAAGGTAAAATGTTGTGAAGGTAAAATGTTGCGAAGGTAAAATGTTGCGAAGGTAAAATTTTGGGAAGGTAAAATGTTGCGAAGGTAAAATTTTGCGAAGGTAAAATGTTGCGAAGGTAAAATGTTTCGAAGATAAAATGTTGTGAAGGTAAATTGTTGCGAAGGTAAAATGTTGCGAAGGTAAAATGTTGCGAAGGTAAAATGTTGCGAAGGTAAAATGTTGCGAAGGTAAACTCTTTGAGAAAATGCTGATTTTGGCAGGTTTGCTAATTAATTATGGTCTCATTGGTTATTTAGAGAAATAAAAGCAAAATTTGACTAGGTAAAAATCTTTTTGAATGAAAATGTTAACTTTTTAGTCATTCAGCAGAGGCTCTTTGGAGTACAGGGACATACACTTGGAGCAACTTAGGGTAAACAGCCTTACTCGGAATCGAACCCGCAACCTACCGACTTTAAGTCTGACTACTTACCCACTGATCCATCAGTGCAGGTGAGGCATCTGTTTCCTCTCAGTTTAATTCCAGTTGCTCTTTTACCATGAGCAAGACTAAACAGATTTGAGATATTCTCAGCAAAAGCCCTTCGCCACCTGTTTACCTTTCAGGCCTTTTGAAAAGAATAATTTCCACCCTCTGTGAAACAAACACGGTGGAGAATCTCGAAACTATCCTGCCTTACATCCCCCAGAGCTCCCCTATTATAAACATGGTGCTTCAAATCCTGAATGCTGATTGGCCAATTGTGTTATATGAGATGATATACCAAGGTTGACATGACATTACTTATTACTTCTCTGTTTGGGTTGGTAACTGGTTAGCAATAATAGATTTTAGGGTGTTGTTTATAATGGCACTACACCATGGCTAAGCTCTTTGTCCAGGCACTCTTAGCAAATATATGTTGTGCCTAAGAACAGCTCTTAGCAAAGATATAGGTCCACACCCCCTTACTGCTTAAATCTACCAGAGCTTTCAGCCAATCAACATCCAGGACCTAGTTTGTAAAATCATTTTACATTCATGTTATATACTTTTTTTTCACTAAATATATTATTTAAGTATTGGATGTAAGTTTACTGTTATGCCAGTTTGCTTTAGTTAATATTTTGTCTAAATCTTTTCTACTTGTTTATTGTTGTTGTTTGATTATTTACTTTCTTTGGCAATGTAAACACTTTTCATATGCCAATAAAACATGACAGATTGAGATGCAAAGAGAGAGAAAGAAAGGAAAGAGATGTTGTTGTGCAAAATTAAACAAATAGGCCAAGTATTATTAAACATATAGCAACCATTACTTTTTATTGGCTATGATTAATTATTTTTCCATCTATTTTTGATCTGCTCTGGACTAGATTGTTTATTATTCAAAAGCGCCCTGGTTGTTGAAGGATAATTCACATTTACAAAATATTGGTTGAAAAATAAAATAAATATTCAGCATCATCTATCATGATAGTTTCTGGTGACACGCTTTAACAGCAGCACAAAACACTGGCACGTAACTTCACACATCATCCTGCTGCTATATTCAGAAATATCACGCTGGCATTCAGAAGATATAAAACCAGCTCTCCTTTCATTCCCATGTGAGTGACAGCAGTCTGATCTCCTGTACCGTATAGGAGCCTTTTCAAAAGGCATCTGAAAGAGCTAGAGAGCCAAACCTTTAGAAGCTGTTTGGCAGCCAGGTATGCGATGGTATAGCTCTGTTTCACTCTGGGTGCCTTCACCATGAGCCGAAGATAAAAGCTAATTGTGTGATTTCTGACTGATCCTCAATATCCATGAGGAAAAGAGTGAGAGGATGAGATGGAGGGATGTTTTTGGTACAGAGAGTGATAAAAAAGTGAGTGAAAGTAACAAAGAAACAAACTTGGATTTTTGGATTATTTTAATTAGACCTTGTACACTTCACCCATCCCAATGAACATCCATTCCATGCTACCACACGTTCTATGCTAGCGTTACAAAGCACACAAACGAGACAGGCACAGACGGGGAAATAAACATTGTAGAATACAGGGTGAACAAGACTGAGCCCTCTCCAACCCTCATGAATGAAGAGAGGGTCACAGACTTTAAGTTCTTCAGAGTCCACATCTCAGAAGACTGGTCACTACACTCTTCCACGGTTATTAAGACCACATAGCAGTGTCTTTTCATCCTCTGGAGGCTCTCTGTCCCAGACAGTTCTCACTGTGTTTTACATGGGCACTATGGAGAGTATCCTGGCAGGATTAATCACTGTCTGGTACAGGTTTAAGGTGTCTGACCACATGCCGGTGCAGAAGCTTCAACACTCAGCTGAAGCATCCTGTCTAAAACAGACAAACTGTACAACAGCTTCTTCCCACAGATCATAGGATGCTCAATGGACCACAATAACTTCCATGGTTGTCCAGAGTCACTACAGGTCATATGGACATTTCACACGATCTCCACACAGTATAATGCTGTTGTGTAACTGTTCGGCTGAATTTTCTATGGACACTGTGGACTGTTCTAATTGATGCAACTCATTAACTACATTCCCTCTGGCAATATGATAAGCTGCTCTGATCAGCATGGTCATTGTGGCCCATTTGCCACAAAAACTGCTGCCACATACGCAACAAACTGCGATGCACTGAGTTCTGACATCATTCCGTCAGAACCAGAATTAACATTTTCTTCAATTTGAGCTACAGCTGCTCGTTTGTTGGATTGGAACACACAGGCCAGCCTTCACTCCCCATGTGCATCACTAAGCCTTGGCCACCCATGACCCTATTCCTGGTTCACTTTGATAGGTACTGACCACTGCAGACTGGGAACACCCCACAAGAGCTGTAGTTTTGATAGGTACTGACCACTGCAGACTGGGAACACCCCACAAGAGCTGCAGTTTTGATAGTTTTGTCAGAAAAGTCCAGCTCTCAGGAGTTAGATACCATTTCACAGAGCTGTAGTTTTGAGCTGTAGTTTTGATAGGTACTGACCACTGCAGACCGGGAACACCCCACAAGGACTGCAGTTTTGATAGGTACTGACCACTGCAGACTGGGAACACCCCACAAGGGCTGCAGTTTTGATAGGTACTGACCACTGCAGACTGGGAACACCCCACAAGAGCTGTAGTTTTGATAGGTACTGACCACTGCAGACTGGGAACACCCCACAAGAGCTGCAGTTTTGATAGGTACTGACCACTGCAGACTGGGAACACCCCACAAGAGCTGTAGTTTTGATAGGTACTGACCACTGCAGACTGGGAACACCCCACAAGGGCTGCAGTTTTGGAGATGCTCTGAACCAGTCGTCTAGCCATCACAATTTGGCACTTGTCAAAGTTGCTGAAATCCTTACGCTTGCCCATTTTTCCTGCTTTTGATTTTGTCCTGAAAGTTGATTTGTTAGAAGACAATATGACATGAGTCTGGGATAAACCCTTCCTGCAGGGACTTTTAGGGCCAACTAACTTCTTTACTAGGTCATCATTGTACAGACAGTTTATTCCATATTAAAGTAAAATTGACAAAGGAATCTGTCAGAAAAGTCCAGCTCTCAGGAGTTAGATACCATTTCACAGTGGCAAAAACAACTGGGGCAGATCAGTATTGGGAGGTGCAAGGCAGAGCAGCGTGGCTTGATGCATTTTTGGCTTATTCATTTGCTTCTCTCCTGGGCTCTGTTCTGACAGCAACACATCTCTCACCAGCCCTCCTCTGGCCCACTTGAATCCTGCATTTCAACAATAAAAACATGGGTGAACCATAACTTCCTTAACAGCAATTAAACAGAACTAAATTCATTCACATCAAAACTGTCCATTTCTCTCTCATCACTGACAACACAATGGACTCACCTTCACCCCACGCACGCAAAATTCACTTGAAATCCTCTGTATTCTTCGATCAACAAATAAGACAGACTGTCAGCCTCCTTCTTTTCCTTCCGGAAAATTTCCAAAATGAGGACCTACTTCTCCTGTCCGAAAGCTGAAACGTAAGACATTCCTCTCCTCCCATCTCGACTAAGATCAACACCTTCCTTTACTGCAAGTAAGCAACATTTGTTTGAAAAGGCTTACCCTTAATCTAACCCCTCCCACTAACCCTAGCTCCACCCCTTTTTGGGATATTGAAAAGTGAATAATGAGTATAACATTTTATAATTGTTATTATTTAGAACACTAGGGAATAAAGTTCCCCAAATATGCATACAATATTACAGTTAAATTAAGTTTATAGCTTCTCCACCTTTAAACATTTAATTTTGACATTTAACATATACTTTGGTACAGACAGAATCTACTCACAATCCTTTTCCGACCCCCTACTATACCATTATATAGGGGGGTTCAGGTGAATGGGAAGTAGATATGTATCAGTATCACTCACTGTCCAATACACTGGCGATACCAAATCATGTTCTTTTACCCTCCACTTCTGTTGTTAGAATTTGAATGACAAGTTGTTTTAGTCCACTGACAATAGCTGATTGATGACTACAACTTTAAAACTGATACTAGATTATAGTTTATCGAAGAGAACTCATTCACTGCAGTTGAGCAATAATTTTATATTAGAGCTATTAATTTAGTCATGTTCCTTTAGTAATTCCTTTGTAACCGTGCAATTGATTTCTTAAAGACTGAAAAACTGCAAAGCAAGCCATTCCACGTCACCTATTCATCAAATCTTGCATCAAGAAAGAGCATCATCAAACCATCCATATTTGAGATGAAATTAAACTGCTCATGACCTATGCTTCACGATGCAAAAGAAGGCAAAATAGTATAATGACCACGGAATTCATAGAAATGTGAAAGTCTACATATTAGCTGTCATGGTTTTGTGATGTGTGGTGTCGAGAGGAGGGAGACCGACGGCAGTAGATGGTTGTTGCTTCTTTTTTAATATTGATCGGGAACATACAGACATATGCAGTCACAGGTGAACTGTTAAAGGGAGTGCACAATGGATATACTCATATAGCTTAACGTGCTCTCACAGTAGCACCGACACTTACAGGTAACATACAAGTACAGAGCGTACGCATTAACATCCAAACTTTAGTCACTTGCTGAAGCGAGTGCACAACAGATATACTTTTATAGCTTCACGTGCTCTCACAGCGGCACGGACACTGACAGCTAACATACAGTACAAGTACAGAGCGTACACATAAACTTCCAAACTTTAACAACACACTTTTCACAACTTACATAGTGTAGCTCCTGGACAGCCTTCTCAAATCAATGTAACAATATTACAATGACCGACACCTCTCTCTAGTTTGCCACCTTTTATACTGAGCAAATTACCTGGCTAATAGAACATGGCTGAACGTAATCATTAATCATCTGATCTACAAGACACCAGCCTAACCTAACCCAAACCCTATCCTCAAAAATGGCCAAATCAGAGAGAGGTGTCACAAGCACTTAAAGGGACATTACTAAATAAATTAATAGAAAACAAAGAACTAATAACATCATGGAATGCATTGAATATATATAATGGAAAACACAAATACATTGAATAAACCTAAATATTTAATGAGTCCATGTACTCAGTTTGTTTTGACGCCTGCCATCTGCTGGGCATTCATGACAGCTGACTCTACAGAAGGACCTAATTCTCTCTGAGGTGGAACAATTACTGTATTTTAAATGGAGAAAAGAATGACATTGCTAATAAATAATTATAATTAATTCAACTTACAATACACTTTTCAAGGCACCCAAAGCATTTTACCTAGTGAGAGGGAAAGCCCACTTCATCCACCACCAATGTGTAGCACCCACTTGGGTGATGCACAGCAGCCATTTTGCACCAGATCTCTCACCACACATCACCTATTAGGTGAAGAGGTGAGTAGTTACATATGCCAATTAGGAAGGAGGGGTTATTAGGTGGCCATGATTGAACTGAGGTCTGGTTGGCAATTTGGCCATGATACCAGGGTTGACAGCCTTACAAAATGGGCATAAGGTTTTTAATGACCACAGAGAGTCAGCACACCCATTTAATGTTCCATTAGAAAGACGGCACCCTATACAGGGCACATTTCCCCATCACTACACTGGGGCATTAGGAATGATCTTCAGACCAGGGGGAAGAGTGCCCCCTACTGGCCCTCCAACACCACTGCCAGCAGCATTGGTCTCTAATCCAGGGACTAACCAGGCCCAACCCTGCTTAGCTTTAGCAGCAAACCAGCAGTGGAATACAGGGCTCTATGCTGCTGGTAATGACAGCACTCTACCATCACTGAGAATGAAAAAGAAAAAAATACTCAATAATTTATAAATAACTATGTAATTTGTCCCTAAACTCATCATATAACCTGCAGTGTCGTTTGCTGCTTTTATCAAGTGAAGATTCGTTACCATGGCAGTGGCCCGGACAGTACTAAATAATTAAATGTTATGATCTCAACAATTACATTTAGAAGAGCATTTGTCTGTTGGTGATTGTAGTACAGCACTACCCTGTTTGTCTGTGTTGGTGATAGGAGTACAGTACTACCCTGTCTGTCTGTGTGGTGATAGTAGTACAGTACTACCCTGTTTGTCTGTGTTGGTGATATTAGTACAGTACTACTCTGTTTGTTTGTGTTGGTGATAGTAGTACAGTACTACCCTGTTTGTCTGTGTTGGTGATAGTAGTACAGCTCTACCCTGTTTGTCTGTGTTGGTGATAGTAGTACAGTACTACCCTGTCTTGTCTTGTAGTTTGTCAGGTACAGACTGAAAGGAACATCTCCCTTGTCTACTGACAAGACTTCAATGAAATTGCATTTGAAAAGGTGACATTTAAATCTCAAAGGAAATCCTGATCAGTGATTTGTTTCAAGCGTCCTTTTCCTCAGATGAGAAATCCGTGGCGGATCATTAATTGCAGAGTGATGAAATTGTTCACGATTCTTCACAGTTCACACAAGGTCTGAAATTCAGACTGTACAAATAGGCCAGTAAAGAAAGTTTATATGTAGGTATTTCATTATTGCCATTTCAAGATTAAAGCATAATTACACATTCTTTACGGTGTATTATACAAGAATTTAAAATAAATTAATGTTTGTTGTGTTTAATATGATAACTCTGGGATAGATTAGTCAGATCTAAGAGAAATTGGTTGTACATTTGAAGATGTCTTAACATTGCTGTTGCTTGTGTTATTTCTAGTTTCCAGTTTGCCTACCTTCACATATGTTACGTACACAAAATGCCGGCCTCCTTACTGTTCCTAGAATTTGTAAACAAACAGCTGGTGGAAGGGCTTTCTCATATAGAGCTCCAATTTTGTGGAATGATCTGTCAACCCATGTGAGAGATGCAGACTCAGTCTCCACATTTAAGTCTATGCTGAAGACTCATCTCTTTAGTAAGTTCTTTGAAATAGTGTAGTCTGGCCCAGGGGGCTAAGAGTACAGCGGCACTGTTTATAAACCACCCATATTGGCTTGCCTGGTAGGCTCCCCTCTCCACTGGGATATCCTCGCTCCAACGCCACTCAGGGGCCGAGTCACTGGTCATCTCATGCTGCCCCATGATACCCCACACTTGAAGGATGTGAGTACACTGTGTGGACTATACTCTACCCTCTCAGGGTGGTTGTGGTCTATGGGCATTCCTTTGGTGGTGTGGTCTTGTGGCTTTGGTGCAGGACCATATCTCCAGTCCCCCCCCGTCTCAGCCCCAGATGTTATGCTGCAATAGTTTATGTGCCGGGGGACTAGGGTCATTCTGTCAAAGATCTGATCCATTGTTCCATGACCAGGACAGAATCCACATTGTTCCTCTTCAACCTATATTTTGAATATTGGCTGAATCCTCTTTTCCCCCACCTTAGAGTAGACTTTACCAGAGAGGCTGAGTAGTGTGATACCCCTGTAATTGGCACACACACTCTGGTTCCCCTTTTTTAACAGGGGAACCACCACCCCAGTCTGCCACTCCTTTGGCACTGTCCCAGACTTCCATGCAATGTTGAAGAGGCGTGTCAACCAAGACAGCCCCTCCACACCCAGAGCTTTCAGCATTTCTGGACGGATCTCATCAATCCCTGGGGCTTTGCCACTGTGGAGTTGTTTGATTACCTCAGTGACTTCCACCAGGGAAATTGACGACAATCCCCTAGCTCATCCTCTAGCTCTGCCTCATATAGAGGGCATAGAAGTAGGATTCAGGAGTTCCTCAAAGTGCTCCTCCACCACCCTATTACCTCCTCAGTTGAGGTCAACAGAGTCCCATCCTTACTGTACACAGCTTGGATGGTTCCCAGCTTCACCCTCCTGAGGTAGCAAATGGTTTTCCAGAAGCACCTTGGTGCCGACCGAAAGTCCTTCTCCTCATGGCAGAGGCTGCAGCCCTTTGGGCCCTTCGGTACCCTGCAACTGGCTCCGGAGTCCCTTGGGATAACATTTCCCGGAAAGACTCCTTTGTCAGTTGGACGACTTCCCTGACCACTGGTCTCCACCACGGTGTTTGTGGGTTACCGCCCCTTGAGGCACCCAAGGCCCTAAGACCACAGCTCACCACAGCAGCTTCAGCAATGGAAGCTTTGAACATTGTCCACTCGGGTACAATGCCCCCAGCCTCCACAGGGATGCCTAAAAAGCTCAGCTACGAGTGAGATTTGAAAGTTTGTCAGACAGTGGCCTCTTCCAGACGTTCCCAATTTACCCGCCCTACACTTTTGGGTTTACCAGGTCTGTCCAGAGTCTTCCCCCACCCCCTGACCCAACTCACCACCACAGCTCTGCCCCTTCACCTGAGTGTCCAAAACATACGGCCTCAGATCAGAGAAACAATTATGAAATCGATCCTTGACCTTTGGCCTAGGGTGCTCTAGTACCAAGTACACATAGCATCCCTATGTTTGAACATGATGTTTGTTATAGACAATCCATGACTAGCACAGAAGTCCAACAACGAACAACCACTCGGGTTTAGATCAGGGAGGCCGTTCCTCCCAATCACGCCTCTCCATGTGTCTCCATCATTTCCCACGTACGCGTTGAAGTCCCTCAGCAGAACTATGGAATCCCCAACTGAAGCCCCATGCAGGACTCCATTCAAGGTCTCCAAGAAGGCCGAATACAAAAATACCAGTTTGGTGCATTTGCACAAACAACAGTCTGAGTTTTCCCCCCCACAACCCGCAGGGGCTGGAAGGCGACCCTCTCTTCCACCGGAGTAAACTCCAACGTAGCCTGTAAAATGTAAATAACAGCAATGAAGTTAGCCATTGGCAGACATAAATGCCCAAAACATAACAGCCCCTCCATCACATTTAATCAACGGTGTGTCTGTTCCTTTCTTCTCCAGCCCTATATCTCATGAATTATGTTTGAAGGGATTGAATTACGAGTTGTCTCCATTCAGGTATGTGTTTCTCTAGATTCTCTGTTTTTATGTAATGTAAACCCTAATCTTAACCCTAACTGTAACCTCAGTAATGTCATGCCTATCCTCAACATAAACATAAACATAAACATAAACATTTGAAAATAATTACAATCACCGTGATGGCTGGAGTGTAGTGGAGAGAATGTAGGAGACAGATGCAGGAAACTCACCTTCCTTTTAATTTAATTACAGGAAGGGTTCTTGACAAAAACAAATAAATAAAGGCCAGTGGGCTCTAGTGCTATATGGGGTTAGTATGCCCAAAACAAATACTTTATGGAGTACAAGGCGATACACACTCACTCAACACAGAATGAGATTTGACATAGTTTACATAGATTTAACATTCACAGACAAATTACATTACAGCACATTTACGTAGCACTTCACAAGACATCGTACTTTGCATACACATAGGTTTAAACCTCCTCAGGACGAATCTCAATAGTATAACCCTATACCAAACGCAGAGTGGATTAAGCTCTTGTACATTACCAGCATTAATCACGAACACAGAGGTTACAACCCTCACAGGAAACAATAACCAACAAGAGCTAATGACAAACACAGGACATATATACACAGAGGAATTAATTGATTGTTACCAGCTGATGATAGTTAAGAGACAAATGAGACATGTGATTGGTGGGAAATGACATCATAGTCCAGGTTGAACTGCACAAGGAACATTCAGGCAATCAGTCGGTTATTGTCCTGCACCTGCCACGGACTGAATCCTGATAATCACATTGGAATGTATAGAATGTCTATAATGTTCCATGATCGCATAACTCCTCGCATGAATCCGCTGCAACAAAATGTGAAGGTGCAAATTTTATAAAAGGACCAATATAGCCTAATATTAAAACATGCAACTGAAACATAAAGAAACTGGAAATATGTTGGGGACTGTTCTTTATTTATTTAAGGGGCTACCGGAGGAGTTTTGGGATCTTTAGTCAAAATAGACCTGACCCTCCCTTCACCAGCAATACATTTTTCTATGACCCTCCAAAATGATTGGGAAAAGAGGCATGACCTTCCCCAACAATTTATTGATTCCTTCTGTACTGGTTTGCGTTGGGAAAGATATACAGATAGCCACTGTTTTGTTACAATCATGAAACCTCTGCTTTCTCATCTTACACATCACACTCCACCAAGATGGTGGCCATTTCAGTAGATTTGCTCACTTACATTGTTGCCGAAACACAATAAAAATTAAATGCACACTTCCTACATCACTGCATTACTTCAAATACTAAATTACTCCTCTAGTAAACTAGTATTTACATGAAATAAAACCATTAAACATTGAGACCATTCAACAAAGCACACTGGGAAATAACCAGGGACGTGCACAGACATTTTGGGGGGCTCAAGTAAAAAAGCACCCTACACGCGTGCACATGCTTGCATGCATAGACACACACACACCCTTTCCAAGTGTCTATTATTTCCATTTCCCAATGTTGCCACAAAACCATTTATATTCAAACAATATGTTCTGAACGTTTTTATTAAAGTAATATAATTCAGTCAGGCTGTGATCAGACCAATCACTTATGAGTAGGCTAGAATAGACAAACTGCCTAAAGGTGACACAGGGTCAGATTGCTCATTGGTTCGGTAGACAGACTTGTAAGCATTAACCAACCCTGTCTGGGCCCCGTCTTAAATATACTCATATTAATAGTGTTACAGTATGTTGTTATTATGATATGATAAGTGGCCTGTAGTCCTCGTCTTCCAATACCAGATAGTTTTTTGACATTGTGTCTAATTAATTGAATGCTGATGCCAAGCCATTTTCACAAAACTATACTGAACAAAACTAGGAAAGCAATTTCAAAGTAGTTACTGAGTTACAGTTCATATAAAAACTCTGTCCTTCTGCACTACTGTACCTGCCTCTGACTGGCTGGCAGAACTTTTTGGAGAGGATAGACAAAGGCAGTGCTTGCTACTCATTTAAAAGTTGAACAATATAAATAGGCCAGCTAGCAAGAAACTTTTATCTAAAATACAAGCATTGCTGAGTACTGATTAGTCCACTCACCGTATCAGTGTGAGAATCGTTTTCATCTTCCCTGGACTGCAGGTAAAGTTGGAACAAACCATTTCTTAGAGGGGGTGGAGGAGGGCCCATAAATATAAAAAAATTACATTTGAGAGAATGTGACTGGTATACAATCTTATATAAATAATTAAATATTAGTTAAAAATATAACACAAATATAAGGCACTTTTGAGTTTGCGGAGAAAAGGGCAGGGTCTCAAGCTCACTGAGATCTATCTGTACACGTGCCTGGTAATAATTCAACACATGAACAGGTTGCTATGGACTCGTCACTAGGCTTCCTTAGTCATTGTATATTTTAGCATATAGGTAAAGCTGCTGAAGCTGAACATTATCCAAAACTCAATTTCTCAGACGAGCGTCAATTTGGTTGAGGGATGGTGTGATATGTTGTTGGGTCAGATCCATCTGCTAGATGGGGGACCAAGACTGAGACCTACATGGAAAAATATGCACCAAACAAGCCACTTTGAAATTTTGCCGTTTTAATCATACAAAAGTTGGGTGTGTCAAAAACAATTTTGAGTGACCCTCCCCTATTTTCCTCCGGTGGTCCATTCCATAAATACTGAACGGTCCCTTGGCATAATTAACATCATTCATGTTTTGAAATGAGTTCCCTCATAATGTAATTTGGGATAGATTCTGAGATATACGGTTGATTTTCTCCACGCTTTCCTCTTGCTATCATTCTGTGAAGACCTTTTTCCAAAAATCTACAGGCCTTTTTAAGTACCTTTTGGGCTGTCCTGTTAAAAGTGTTTTTGCATGTTGCACCCCAGGCTGACAGAACCATCCCAGGCTGTAGTGAGGCTGACAGAACCAGGCCTGGCTCCTGAAAAGGGATTAATACGTGTTGGATAGATTTTTCTCATCTTTGGTCATCCACTGTAACATTTTTAATTGAGCGAACTAGGATGTTTACCATTGCAGGTAGCGGACAAGTGCTTTCTTTCCTTCCATTACAGTAATACATCTACATTTACAGTATGTAATACAGTAATACATCTACATTTACAGTATGTATTACAGTAATACATCTACATTTACAGTATGTATTACAGTAATACATCTACATTTACAGTATGTATTACAGTAATACATCTACATTTTTCTTTACAGTATGTCTGATACATTTATTATGATTTCTTTGCCTCATGATGGCCAGCTTCACACGTATGTCCTCACGGCATCAGACACCAGCAACAGACTTCAAATGCACAGCCTACAACAGGGGTGGGCAAACGTTTTTCTTGAGGGCCACATTGAGTTTTTGAAACCAAGTAAAGGACCACATAATATAGCAATGCATGAAAAAATAGGAAATGTTATTTCATTAAATACCCTGAGTGACGGCTCGAGTGCAACCAAAATGAGCAGTTTCTCGAAAATAAAACAAGACATTTTTTAACTGTCCAAATACTTTTGAAGTCCACTTTATCGTACATAATTTGTCCTCGGAAATCCTGGCATTTCCTGTAGTACTGAAAATAGTAGTGAAAACAGCAGAAGACGCTTATGTTAAGTTCCCTCAGAGCAATCATTCTTCACATTAGATTACTGATTTTCGCAGTTTTCCCTGTAACCATGTTTCACTTCAGTTTTCCCTGTAACCATGTTTAACTTCACTCGGAAGCTAATAGAAAACACTTTATATTGTAGCCCAACTGACACTTATCTCCGGTAGATATATGCCTAGCTAAAGCAATAAACTAAAAAACACATTTACTATTCAACTATCTGAAGGTCCTTTGAATATTTAGAAATCCCTTTTTAACTTTCCCAAATTACCAAAAACAAACAGCCCCTGAGAAGCTATTCTTAGCACACAGCCCTCTGTGCGCGCGCACACACACACACACACACACACAAACACACACACACACACACACACACACACATACACAGACCCCTCCTCCACAAACTCACCTCCCGGCCATGTGGTCGTGTGTTCGTCTTTCTTCAGCATGTCAACGGAGACCAGTGCATCACAACATCACTTCAGCTGATAAAGTTTTACATTGTTACCTCACAAGATATCCTACTGGGCTGCCCCGCACCCAGACTGACACACCAAGCTGACAATGTAATCTAACAGTCTCACCAGTATGATGGATGCCTTGTGTCAACACTTACACTGATGTGTGCTTCTAGACATCCTGAAACCAGGGTACCGTGTACATATGCAGGGGCTGAAACCAGGGTACTGTGTACATATGCAGGGGCTGAAACCAGGGTACTGTGTACATATGCAGGGGCTGAAACCAGGGTACTGTGTACATATGCAGGGGCTGAAACCAGGGTACCGTGTACATATGCAGGGGCTGAAACCAGGGTACTGTGTACATATGCAGGGGCTGCTCATGTTGTTTTCAAACCCTGGGACATCACCCTGGGTGTTGAACTACTAACAACAGGATAGTTTTCAGATACATTTTTGTGTTTTAGGAAATCAGTGCCAATATACCTTCTTTATGATGTTTTTGGCATATATCACTTACAGAAATAAAAGAACTTGACACTGTTCTCCATCTTTGTACTATGTGTGAAACACAATCCCAAAAAAGAACATTTATTCATGGACCATGCTTATTCTCTAAAGAATTACTTTGAATATTTTCTGCTAATTTTCTGCTTTAGTCTTTGCTCCTCAGAAGTGCAATCAAGCGTGGTTAATTACGTTCATGCTATTGAAGGTTTGATGCACAAGGTACGCTACACAAGTAACATGCAATGCAAATTTAACTGAAGATCATAAAAAATGCGTTGACACAACATATTTGTTTGTTTTTTTTGTTTTGTTTTTTAAATTAGAAAATTCATTACCAAGTCACCTATTCCCAGAGCGGTACTGGCTGAAATGTGAATGAGGCACTTCGTTAAAATCTTAAAGAAGGAAAAAAGTGCAACGCTGCACAATTTAACTAAATATGATCCCAGAGGAATTTGATCACAAAGCCTTTGATAGATTTTACTACAAAAAATGATTCAATGTTGTACTAACAGTGCTTTTAACTTTCAGAATGTAAATATACAATGTATTAATGTATAATTTATTGGTACGAATACAGAAGCACCCTCAAGACTGTGAGAGACCAAAGATGAGGTGACTTCTCTCTCATGAGGTGACCTCTCTCAAAAAGAGCACACGTCTCCCATACTCCATCTGTCCCTGTATCCCTCTGTATTTTTCTATCTCTCTGTCTGTCAGGAATCCAGCCTCCTGAGTTGTCTTCCTGTCCCTTTTTGGTCCCTACTCCGGTTCCTGGGTTTCCCCTGCACTCAATCATCACCTACACCTGCTCATCTGCCACACCTGGTTGATTGTCTCCCTCCCTTTATAAAGAAGGAGAAGACAGTCAGCCAGTGCCGGATTATTGTACAGCCACGTAATTATACAAGTCGTTTACTTCTAATCTAGCTCCATTACCTAGTCCAGTATTCCTTGTGGATATCTGTTACCAGTACCCGTTTGTCTAATCGTGCTCTTCTTTGTTTCTGTTCAGTTCCGTGTATCGAACCCTGCCTGGCCCACTACCCGTTCCGTGCACCGAAGCCTGACTGGACAACGACCCTCCGCGTGTACCAACCCCTGCCTGGACCACTACCCGCTCCGTGTATCGAACCCTGCCTGACCCCGACCATTCTTGCCTGCCGATTCGGAGCCTGACACCAACACACTATTTACCATAATAAACATCATTACTATTGTCATCTCAGCTTCTGGGTCCTTACCTTCTCCTGTGCCTCCCCTGACACTGTCAATATATCTCTATGTCTCTTTATTCTTTCTCAATCTTTCCATGTCTGCTCTCTAAGAGGTGCTCAGTAATGCATTTGTCAAATTGTCAATTGACTGGTCTTGGTACTGTAAAAACATTGAACCAGGGATTGTAATATCTTCCAGAAAGGAT
The DNA here is from genome assembly GCA_016801145.1 of Umbra pygmaea. Lineage (NCBI taxonomy): Eukaryota > Metazoa > Chordata > Actinopteri > Esociformes > Umbridae > Umbra > Umbra pygmaea. Next base: position 40,196 of record JACXGM010002472.1, read on the forward strand.
AGGGTTTGGTTGATGTTTGTATATAAGGCTCTCATGCAGAAAGTTCCTGAATATCTTACTTCAATGATTAATTGGAATAACATCCACTATAACACTTGCTTTAAAGAATGGCTAACTGTGGAGGTACTGGGGGTCAGTTTTGGGCAAAGTTTCTTTCAGGATTACTTTTCAGTTACTTTATGAGTTCACAAGTTTTGGGAAGTCCCTAATTGAGACAAAATAATCAGGTAAATGGAGTTCATATATTACTGGTGACCATGATTGATATTTTTACTCTTTCTATTTGTTTTAGGGTCACTGTTAAGATATTAACTCCATTTTGTCTTAATTAGGGACTTCCCAAAACTTGTGAACTCATCAAGTAACTGAAAAGTAATCCTAAAAGTAACTTTGCCCAACACTGCTGGGGGTGTATTCAGAGTTGGGTAAAACTGCCTTTTTACCATGCTCTATTGCCATACCCTCATTTGGAATTATTTACAAATGACAGTAGCCTTAAGCTTGAATTCTTAGTACAGTACCATTAACATATTTTAAAGTTATAATGAATGAACATTTAACTGTTAATTGTAATCATTAACTTTAATTCATTCTTAAATTAGATTGTGTTTCTTTAATTGAAACTTGTTTGTATTTTGTTTTAAATGGTTAATTTGTAATACTTTTTATGTTGACATGGAGGGTGCGACTTCTCTGTTTAATTAAAGGCTAATATAAATTTACTTTCAACTGGGATTGAAATTGAATTGGTGACTGAACCAGTGTAAGAAGGTGGTGTAGTGGTTATGGAAGGTGGTGTAGTGGTTACGGAAGGTGGTGTAGTGTAAGGTGGTGTAGTGGTGTAGTGGTGTAGTGTAAGGTGGTGTAGTGGTTACGGAAGGTGGTGTAGTGGTGTAGTGTAAGGTGGTGTAGTGGTGTAGTGTAAGGTGGTGTAGTGGTGTAGTGTAAGGTGGTGTAGTGGTTACGGAAGGTGGTGTAGTGGTGTAGTGTAAGGTGGTGTAGTGGTGTAGTGTAAGGTGGTGTAGTGGTGTAGTGTAAGGTGGTGTAGTGGTTATGGAAGGTGGTGTAGTGGTTACGGAAGGTGGTGTAGTGGTTACGGAAACTGACTGGTGTCCATAAGGTTCACATTTCAATCCCCCAACCTCAAAGCAAAAGGCTTACATCTAGACTGAGTTTGGATACTGTGTTGTCAGTCTTGACCCATTGCTGCTGGTTAGAGCTGCACCAATTATCTCTAGTGTTCTTGCTCATATTTTAACCTTATGTTGACCTCTGGGGTTTTACCATAGATAACCTCTGGGGTTATACCATAGATTAGGAAAACTGCCTATGTGTGACCGGTGGACTTCGGCATTGTGTTTATGTGCTCTTATTCATCATTCCGTGACACAAGGATCTTTGGCTGATGTCCGTTTATTCTGGTAACACATGAATAAACAGGACGTGTTATCAATTAAAACAGCCCACTTCATCTTCTACAATACACAACTTGACACATATAATAAACGGAAGTTAGCCTTATCTGCCGCAAGTTTGAGCTAGCCACACTAACTCTAAAAAAAACTGGGGCGACAGTGGCTGAGTGGGTGAAGTAGGTTGTCTAGCAACTGGAAGGTTGTTGGTTCGATCCCCAGGTCCTCCTGACCAAGTTTCGAGGTGTTCATGAGCAAGACACCTAACCCAAGATGCTCCCCAACGAGCTGGCTGGCGCCTTGCATGTCTGACACCGCTGTTTGTGTATGAATGAATGGGTGAATGTGAGGCACTGTAAAGTGCTTTGTTGGTTAGAAAAAGTGCAATATAAATGCAGTCCATTTACCATTCCTGATGGTGATGTAATATATATACAGGTCCTTCTCAAAGAATTAGCATATTCCATCTGACCAATAAAATAAGTGTTTGTAATACAAAAAAAAGAAAGGAAAAAGTCAACCTTCAAATAATTATGTTCAGTTATGCACTCAATACTTGGTCGGGAATCCTTTTGCAGAAATGACTGCTTCAATGCGGCGTGGCATGGAGGCAATCAGCCTGTGGCACTGCTGAGGTGTGATGGAGGCCCAGGATGCTTCGATAGCGGCCTTAAGCTCATCCAGAATGTTGGGTCTTGCATCTCTCCACTTCCTCTTAACAATATCCCACAAATTCTCTATGGGGTTCAGGTCAGGAGAGTTGGCAGGCCAATTGAGCACAGTAATACCATGGTCAGTAAACCATTTACCAGTGGTTTTGGCACTGTGAGCAGGTGCCAGGTCGTGCTGAAAAATGAAATCTTCATCTCCATGAAGCTTTTCAGCAGATGGAAGCATGAAATGCTCCAAACTCTCCTTTTAGCTAGCTACATTGACCCTGCCCTTGATAAAACACAGTGGACCAACACCAGCAGCTGACATGGCACCCTCAGACCATCACTGACTGTGGGTACTTGACACTGGACTTCAGGCATTTTGGCATTTCCTTCTCCCCAGTCTTCCTCCAGACTCTGGCACCTTGATTTCCGAATCACATGCAAAATTTGTTGTTGTTTTGTTGTGCTGCTTCTCTGTAGCCCAGGTCAGGCGCTTCTGCCACTGTTACTGGTTCAAAAGTGGCTTGACCTGGGGAATGCGGCACCTGTAGCCCATTTCCTGCACACGCCTGTGCACGGTGGCTCTGGATGTTTGTACTCCAGACTCAGTCCACTGCTTCCGCAGGTCATCCAAGGTCTGGAATCGGTCCTTCTACACAATCTTCCTCAGGGTCCGGTCACCTCTTGTCATTGTGCAGCGTTTTTTGCCACACTTTTTCCTTCCCACAGACTTCCCACTGAGGTGCCTTGATACAGCACTCTGGGAACAGCCTATTTGTTCAGAAATCTATTTCTGTGTCTTACCCTCTTGCTTGAGGGTGTCAATGATGGCCTTCTGGACAGCAGTCAGGTCGGCAGTCTTACCCATGATTGCGGTTTTAAGTAATGAAACAGGCTGGGAGTTTTTAATAGCCTCAGGAATCTTTTGCAGATGTTTAGAGTTAATTAGTTGATTCAGATGATTAGGTTAATAGCTCGTTTAGAGACCCTTTTCATGATATGCTAATTCTTTGAGATTTTGGGTTTTCATGAGCTGTATGCCAAAATCATCAGTATTAAAACAATAAAAGACCTGAAATATTTCAGTTGGTGTGCAATGAATCTAAAATATATGAAAGTTTAATTTTTATCATTACATTATGGAAAATAATGAACTTCATCACAATATGCTAATTTCTTGAGAAGGACCTGTATACATTTTAAACTACATGCAGCAATTCTAATGCTCACATTGCACAGAAACAATGGTTTGTTATTGGATTTGTAGCTTCTAATAAAACATGAAAAAGGTCACACCCAGTGAGGGTGAGGACTTCATATACTGTTTAGTTCATTCATTCATTTATCAGGTGTTCAGTGCTTTGCATGGTGTTTTGGTTCTTGTTAAAATATGTGTAATGTCCCTTTAAGCATGTGACACCTCTCTCTAGTTTGGGCATTTACTACGATAGGGCTTAGGTTAGGTGAGGCTGGTATCTTAGAACGGTTTGATTATTGATTACATACAGTCGTGTATGGACAACCAAGTCTGCCTAAATAGGAAGTAAATAAATAAATGATTTTTTAATAATAAATGATATATGCGTCAATAAAATTATTCATACATAAAAATATTTATTAATCAATATTATTTCCCTATTTATTTATTTCTGTGATCGTTTATTTCTGTATTTATTTATTTATTTTTATATTCATTTATTTCCATATTCTTTTATTTCTGTATTTATTTATTTCCGTATATATTTATTTCCATATTTCTACATCCTTAAGCTAATGAGAGGGCGGGAATTATTCGTTCAGCCATAGCAAGCAAGCAAGCCAAAACCGGGAGATATAAATCATATATAGGGTCTGTGATAGAAACACATTGTGAATGTAAAAAATGCAACTGGGCAGGAACCAAGGGTACAACATGGGGTTGGTTTGTAGGATAAAGGATTCTTTCACCAACCGCAAAAAGAGATGCAATGTCACAAACAGAACATCTAACTAACTGTGCCGATTAGTTGCTTTTTTGTGGCTTTGGTCTCACCTGTTGTGCTCCGTTAACTACCGTAGCTGCTCTCTTGCTCCGGCGAACTTAGTTTCTGTGTGTGTGTGGGTGACTTGGTGTGTTTGTGTGCGTGTGTTTTCACGACAACGTAACATTGCACTGGCGGTTCTATTCTTTGATGAAATGGATAGGCTACAATGAGAAGGGCGTCCTAGTGCTCCAGCACGAAAAATGAAGGCAATGATCACACCTCATCCAAATGCCTACACTGCAGTGTCAACTTCTGTGTCGTTAGATGTTGCTTACTGCAATAAACTTTCAGCAAGACCCTCCACGCGAAAAAGTTAATAATCAAATAATAATCAAAGCTAGCATTTTCACCTAGGGTAGCCAAGACTCAAATCTCTGGCAAGAGATTGTATGAATCCTAGTAACGTAGTAATCTAGGCATGTTAAGTCGATCTTCACACTCTGATACCGATCAACCAATGGGAAAAAGGTGACACCATGACATGCTTTCATTGACAGCCTCCTCATTAGCTTAAGGATCTGGAAATACAAAAATAAATATATACAGAAATAAATAAATACAGAAATAAAAGAATATGGAAATAAATTAATATAAAAATGTATAAAAACTGAAATAAATGATCACAGAAATAAATAAATAGGGAAATAATATTGAATAATAAATGTATTATTTTATATTTTTCTATTTTTATGTATATTTTTATGTATACATGTTTTTATTGATGCATATATTTATTTATTTATTTCTTATTTTGGCAGACTTGGTCCATAGCCGTGTTCTATTAGCTGGTTGTATATAATCTGCCCAGACTAGAGAGAGGTGTGGGTCATTGATTTACTGTCGGTGTAAGTTACGTTCTTGCTGCTCGTTCAGAAGGATGTTAGGAAGCTGTACAACTGTGAGTCCTGAATGTGTGTGTATTATGCATACACTTTTTTCCTATTTTAGCTATCAGTGTCGTAAGCAGTATAGTATTATCCATTGTGCCATTGCTTCAAGTGTACCCTGCAACTTTGTTGTATATGCTGTTCTGGACTGTGTAATTAAACAGAAAGTACCAACATCGTAAATTGCCTTGGTCTCCCTTTCTCCTTCAATCCACTACTTATATACCGTGTCAGTATCATACCACAGTGGAAGAAGACCAATATTTCTTTGCTCACCTGAATATTATCAGAAATCTATTTAATAATTACTACTTCTATTTGAATTACTGTACATATGATTGACATCAACCTTTTGTTTATGTGAAGCAAAGCAGTTTATGAAGCACTGAATTAAAGGCAATTCTATAGCCTAGAAACTTTCTATGGTCTAGGAGCATTTCCAATGAACATATCCCTTCTATTGCTTTTACAGACATGAACACTTTTTAAATATGGATACATCATTTTCATAATCCTAGCCTACATTCCTTGGCATCAGTTAGACCTTTCATAATGTCTTTCCTACAATTTTCCTACCATGTCTTTCCTACAATTTTCCTACCATGTCTTTCCTACAATTTTCCTACCATGTCTATCTTGAGTGGCTCTATATAATCAGCTGTTTAGAACTTTGTGCTCTCTCTGTTTTACAATCGACTTCTTCAGATATTAATCAACATCAGAAATTATATTTGTCAGGATGTATTTGTTGTAAATATGCTATTTCACCAGATTTGAGACTATTTACTATATTGTATTATTTCAAATGGAGAATTTATATTTTAATTAGAGACGAGCACAGAACAGGGTCAGCCCTATTGTATTGCTGTGGTTTATAGTAAATTATGTACTAGTTATGTCAGTAGTGTACTATTTAGTCCCCTGTGTTGATTCCCTTGTTGCTGGTCATTGTTCCCATCTCCTGTCAGCGGTGTGTTCTACAGCCTTTATAAGAGTCTAATGTTCTGTGTTTACAAGTATTTACAGTGCCTTGCAAAAGTATTCAGCCCCCTTGAACATTTCGACCTTTTGCCACATTTCAGGCTACAAACATAAAGATATAAAAGTGTAATTTTTTGTGACGAAGCAATATTCAGTGAGACACAATCATGAAGTGGAACAATTTTTTTTAGATATTTCAAACTTTTTTAACAAATAAATAACTGACAAATTGGGCGAGCAAAAATAGTCAGCCCCTTTACTTTCAGTGCAGCAAACTCTCTCCAGAAGTTCAGTGAGGATCTCTGAATGATCCAATGTTGACCAAAATGACTAATGATGATAAATAGAATCCACCTGTGTGTAATCAAGTCTCTGTATAAATGCACCTGCTCTGTGATAGTCTCAGAGGTTTGTTGAAAGCACAGAGAGCATCATGAAGAACAAGGAACACACCAGGCAGGTCGGGGATACTGTTGTGGAGAAGTTTAAAGCCGGATTTGGATACAGAAAGATTTCCCAAGCTTTAACCATCCCAAGGAGCACTGTGCAAGTGATAATATTGAAATGGAAGGAGTATCAGACCACTGCAAATCTACCAAGACCCGGCCGTCCCTCTAAACTTTCAGCTCATACAAGGAGAAGACTGATCAGAGATGCAGCCAAGA
>JACXGM010002473.1:5321-16649 GCA_016801145.1 Umbra pygmaea
TTCCACCAACTTTCAAATCCAGATAAATTTGTAATTTAATTTGAAGACACGGGACGTTTCTTTTTGTCGCCCGTCAATGACGTCATATAATATAGTTGTTCTAAGTTCCAGGGAGCCGCCAAACATAACGTGAATAAAGTTATAATATTTTTAACAATACATTACTTTGTCAGTGAACATTTTTTCTGCCGGAGACGCTGGATTGGAAGGTTGTCAATGACGACGATAACAAAACCCATGATCCCACGCATCTTCCCGACGTCATCCAAGTACATATTTTGCTATTGTTTTGATTGAGAGCCCCCTGGTGGCCAAAAATTACATATTGCACGTTTAACACAATAAACACTTGTCTCATCTCCCACCAAGTTAACAGAATGTTTTTATTTTTAAATATTTTTCCCCCATTCTTCTCCCCTCCCAATTCCCACAAACCCTGCCTTGTCGACAGCTCCGCAACTCCTTGGACAGATCTGTGGAATGGTGAAAAGCGTGCACATGGTTCATCCAACCACATGTTGCCCAGCCGCCAATTCTTATCGCACTGCAAATCCAACAAGGAAGCCTTTAGTCAGATCATGCATGGGATGATTACGTTCACCGACTATATATTGAACCCACAGGCGCCTAATCTGACTTATCTAACACATGGTGTAGGAGGCCCGGGGAAAGTCAGAGAACACATAGTCAGGCTCGAACCCGTGACTATTATGACGTAGACTGACGTGCAATGCAGTGACTTATCTCTCTATGCCATGTGGAACCCAAAGTTAACAGAATTATTGATCTCCTGGTAAAGGCTATGAGAAAATGTAAAGGAATATTACATTGTACATTTCTATTGCTTTTGTGATTTTTACATTAAGTTTTTCTCAAAAACATGATTATTGGCAGTACATTTAGTAGTTTTTTCAAAATCCCCTTATCCCCTTACCAATATTTTAGCATTTAGTCTTATCTTTTAATGTTTGATGAGGTGGGAGAACATATAGCAAGTGATTCAAGAACCTTTATCCATCTTAATCTGGCCAGATACTTCACCATCCGTGGTCCATGTTGTGGATTCAGCTCACTTCAAGTTTTCAGTTTGTTTAGGTCAGGGGACTGAGATGGCCCACCACAAAAGCATGATTCTCTGGTCAGTTAGCCAGTTTTATGTGGATCTGGACAATTGTTTCTACCATTGTTATCCTGCAAAGATAAAAGATGACCCAGTTGTGTCCTGGGAGATTCAATCTCCTGCTAAACTCTAGAAATCCCCTGGAACCTGACAGAGGCATGACGCAATCTATTGATATTTTGATATCATGTTGATAAACAAAAAATGCAAAAGGCCCCAATTATTTCAGAGAGCACTGTTTAATGTAGGCTGTTAAAAAAATTTAGTCAGAAAGGACACACCATGTTATTGCAGTTATACTTTATTAATGGAAAGTAATTGTATTCATTGTTGTTCAGTTTTTATTGATCTGTACACTGAGGTGACTATTTAGAGGTGCTCAAAGGCCATGAATCCAATGTAGTGCTTCCCAAACATCCTGTCAACATGTGCCCAAAACTGAAGCAGGAATGATATTCCGATCTGTCTTTTGAGACACATACATCCTTTACCCTTCCCTTGCCTATGTTATGACTGGAATAACAAAATTTAACTTGTATACAATAGTTCTGATGTAAGTTTATTTCCGTAGAGATAATAAATTCAGCAAAGATATTTAATTGATGTTCTAATCATCATTAATTAACCATAATTAATATCATTATTAGAACATGATGTGTCTACCACACGCATGTCTTTTTGTGCAGCCTCTACAATCAAGTAACGGAGGCAGTCAAATATGTAGATTTGTTTCTAACATGAGAACAATAGGTCTGTGTGCTGACTAAGGCCAAATAGCCTGTGCTAAACAAAGTGGATGCTGTTTTACTGCAGTATAATTCCATCCCTCTATTTGGCCTGAAACCCAATCCTGATTTACTTTAATAATTATTTTCTTGTGGACTGAAATTAAAGGACATATAGACTCATTATTCACATCATCTGACAACTCTAAGAGTCTCGTTAATAATTCTGATATTTTATTACATTTTGCAACGTGAATGACCACCTTATTTTTTACAAAGTAATTAGCTTGTCAGCGCAGGGCAGAATTGAGACGTTGTCATGATTCTGTTACAGGTGATGTAAAGAGTACTTCGTATTAAGGAAACGGAACATGACCGGCAGGGGCGCCGTATGGGGGGGGGGAGTTAGGACAATTCCAAGGGCCCATTACTGACAGGGGCCCCAAAAATGACAGGATATAGAAAGGGTGCATAAGTAGTTTACGATCATTCATCTTTAATTTTAGATGAGCTATTATCATATTTTCATGTTTTTAAATTGTGTGTAATTGTCAGTAGGCCTACTATGAATGTTTTTTACTTACCGCAGTCCGCATCGGTAAGCTTATTAATTCCATATAGGGCTAGATTTAACAATGTTGCTGTTAACATGAGGAATGTTATTAAAATGACAATTTTTCTGAGCATATTTTAAATAGGTTCTTAGAGTAGCAAATGAATAAGGGATTACGGTGTCTTCTCCCTGTTTAAGGAAGGGTTTGCTGAAACAATGTCGTCTTTTCATTTGTCAGATTGACTAGCAATTATAATATAGCATATTGACCTGGATGGTTTGGGTTAAGTTGCATAAAGCTACACCCAGATTCAAGAGTCTGAATTGAAGATTGAATGCATCTAGCAAGATTCTCAATGTAAACCATGTAAAACATCATCCGAGTCAGTGAAAAGAAGCAATGGATTTTTTGTTTCAATTTGTCATGTCTTTCTATAGCAGTAGTTTTCAAAACCCTCCTCATGGACTCCAGCTGCTCCATGTATTGGAACTATTCCTGAGATAGCACACCTGATTCAAATTGTCTACTAATTATGAAGCTCTTGATTAGTGACTTCAGTGAGCTAGTTCAGCGGCTGCAGCTAAACTGTGGAACGTCTGGGATGCCCTGAGGAGAGTTACGGAATGGCTGAAAAACAGTATTTTCTCTTGCAATACAGCCAGCCTCTGCTGTTTAAGTCAGAGCAGCACATCAATGTCAGTCCATCCTGGGTGTTGCATGAAAGTAGATGACAGTGTTTTTGTCATTCAGAGCTTTATTGATTCAAACATCTTTTGACTGTCAGTGTCCCTGGCGAGCTCCTTCACAAGGGAAGGAGAAAGGATCAGGTTATCATTGAGCTCCACATTTTTCTCAAGGATAGAAGGTGTGTAAATCTCTCTTGGTCATCTCTAGGGACTTCAATTTCTCTGAACCAAAGCCTTTTAGCTTTTAGGCCTGTATTGCATGGTTCATGGCATTGAGGTGTAGTGTGGCTAGCTTTTCCCTTATGCACATGTTTGAGAAAACATAGCTACCGAAATCATGAATATTGTGTCACACATACAGTATATAAAAGTCCTGTCCTTCAGAGCCTGCCTACTGGGTTTTTGAATTATGGATTACCTAAATGTAAAATCATATGAGAGCATGATGTAAAAGCATAAGGTCTTGGCGAGCTAGTTTGTTGTGAGAAGTAACTGTGTGTCAGGGTACCCAGCTGTTCAACGTTGGCTTATAAATATTACATACATCTGAAATGTTATATAAAACAAACGCCACATCGTCAAATCTCCTCCTTGCCATTTTTATCTGACCCATCCTGGACTGCATTTACGTTGCTCTGACTTCTTTATTAAATATTTTACGTCTAGGAGGGCTTAAGAAGTGAATGTGGCCTGATTTCCTCTACATACTCCATGTGATTCAGTGTCCCTCCCTGAAGCTTTATGCTTCACAAAGCAACAGAATGAGATGAAACAAATTCCATTATCATCCTCAACTGCACATTGAGATACAGAACACAGAATTACACAATTCAAGCATACTAAGGACGCCTGGCACATTAAAGTAATATGGAAAGGTGTTAGCATACCGTGAGAATCAAAAATATATGAAGTATTTAAGTCTCTTTTGAATATGTAACAAATGCTCAAAAGTAGGAATCCTGATAACCTCACAACATATGGCATCAAAGCAGGAACATTAGCTTGGCTACTGAAAAGAGAAGGATGAGTTTAATAGATCTCTTGCCTATTTAACCACTGGAGGAATGTAATGAATATGTGTGTCATAAGATCTTGAGCTTTCACAAGACACGAGGCGAAATGTCCCACTGGGCAGTGCCATAAGTTCAATGTCTTGTTTTGATATACGTTTGGCTGAGTTGTCAACAGACTAGAATCCTGTGTAAAACCCACACTTTACTTGCCATGGAATTAGAGTGTTAGAAGTTGGTTAGAGATTTTATGACCTGGAAATAATGTTGATTTATACCAGCTTTTGCGGAGTGGGTTAGTATTTTTATTTTATTTTGTTTCCTTAGATACACCGAAAAGCTGAATTAATTATTATCATTATTTGGGAGATGGAAAATTAAAAGTGCAATTGCAAGAATTTGCACCAAGATGGCGGCCCACCGGATAATCAGAGTGACCAACGGTAACCACGTTCTCCCCCGCTGCAAATCAGAGGGCACGCTCATCGATCTCAGCGAAGGGCTGTCTGAGGCTAGCCTCAGCGATGTCAAAGGTCAGGCTTAAATTCTGCCTAATTCCAGCCACATTTAAATATATCTTATTAAAATTGTAGGTTAATTAAATATGACATTTCTGATCTTCCTTTTTTTATTCTTCCAGTGCCTACTCCCAGTGCCTTACGGCTGGACAAATCAGTCTCCTTCGGAACTGCTCATGAAGTGGTAGCCATCAAGGACTACTGCCCGTCTAGCTTTACCACTTTAAAGTTTTCCAAAGGTGAGCGGCTATATGTGCTGGACACCACGGGAGGGGAATGGTGGTATGCCCACAACAACACAGAGATGGGCTACATTCCCTCAGCCTACGTGCAGCCCATCCACTGCAGGAACTCTTCACTCAGTGACAGTGGAATGATAGACCATCCAGGAGAGTGTACGGAGGAGAGGGACAAGGAGCTGGATCTCCTGGGGGAGTGGACAGGGGTGCCCATGAAGACCACTTCTTATTTGCCTTGTTATAACAAAAACCCCTTCTCCCTCCGCGCATCATCCACCAATCCTTTCATTGACAGTGCCCATATACATAGTTCACTTGACCACAACTGTAATGAGAGGGGAAGGTCCACGGACCTGCTCGTTTTTGATTCCCCGGCCTCCCTGTCCATCCCTAACTCTACCTCTAGCACAAACATGATGAACGGCTTCAGTAGCTATAACATCTTTGACATGATGACACCTACCAGTCCTAACCAGGACTTACAGGTGCTACAGACACTACACAGGGACAACCCATTCTTCCGAAGCAAGAGATCCTACAGTTTGTCAGAGTTGTCTGTCCTGCAGACGCAATCCAACCTGACTTCTCCTCCCTCCGGGTTCTTCTCTGGCCTTAAGGCTCCCTCTCCAGAGCAGTTCCAGAGCAGGGAGGACTTCAGGACTGCATGGTTGAACCATCGGAAGCTTGCCAGGTCCTGCCATGACCTTCACTCCCTGGGGCAAAACCCTGGTTGGGGGCAGACGCAGCCAGTGGAGACCAACATTGTCTGTAAGCTTGACAGTTGTGGAGGGGCTGTTCAGCTTCCAGACACCCAGATCAGTGTCTACGTCCCGGACGGCCACGTGGCACCCGGAGACACGCAGCAGATCTCAATGAAAGCCCTCCTTGACCCTCCACTGGAACTGAACACTGACCGCTGCTCTACAGTCAGTCCGGTAGTGGAGATCAAACTATCGAACATGGAGACCAAGTCTTTTATCACATTAGAGATGACCGTGTCTGTGACCGTTAAGAGGGACAGTGGGCAGGTAGCTGAGGTGCTCTGTGTCCGGAGTGACTGCAAGGATGGACCCTATACAAGCATCCCACATGCTTACCTATACAAGGACACAGTACAAGTCCAGTTGGATAACTTGGAGCCATGTATGTATGTGGCGGTTGTGGTGAAGGCTCAAAACGTGGACCTCAATACAACCGTGTGGGACCATGTGTTAAAGAAGGTCACCTTGGGTGTCTATGGGCCCAAACACATTCATCCTTACTTCAAGACTGTTGTGGCTCTTTTCGGGCATGATTGCGCCCCAAAGACCCTACTGGTGAGTGAGGTTGGGAAGCAGGCACAAGCTGCCCCTCCAGTAGCACTCACGCTGTGGGGAAAACATCAGTTTGTTCTGGGGCGACCTCAGGACCTCCAGGTTGGCCTTTACTCCAACATGTCTAACTATGTGGTCAAAGCTAACGAACAAACCAGGGTTATTAGGGGCATACAGGTCAAGCTGGGGAAGGTGAGTAGGCTCATATTCATGATAACATCCCACAACCCGGATGACATTTCGGACTTCACCTTACGGGTCCAGGTCAAAGACAACCTGGACTGTATTCTGGCACAGTTCTGTGTCCAAACACCACAACCACCACCAAAGAGTGGAGTGCGGAACTGCGGCCAGAGGAAGTTTCTGAAAAGAAAAGAGGTGGTAGGTAAGATTGTTCTATCTCCTCTGGCCATCACTGCCAGATATCCACAGTTTCAAGACCGCTGCGTGACTAATCTGAAGTTTGGCAAGTTACTTAAAACAGTGATCAGGCAAAACAAGAGCACATACCTTTTGGAATACAAGAAGGGAGACGTGATTGCCTTGCTAAACGAGGAGAAAATCAAACTACGAGGACATTTGTGGACTAAAGAGTGGTACATTGGATATTATCAGGGAAAGACCGGACTTGTTCATGCAAAAAACGTTCTGGTTTTGGGGAAAGTCAAGCCTATTTATTTCTGCGGACCAGACCTCACGACCTCCATGCTAGTGGAGCAGATTCTAAAGCCATGTAAATTTCTCACATACATTTATGCCTCTGTGAGGACAGTACTAATGGAGAATATAGGAAACTGGAAGACCTTTGCAGATGCACTTGGATATGGGAACTTACCTTTGTCTTATTTCTGTCGGACTGATCTGGACAACGAACCTGAGAGGGTTGCATCAGTTCTGGAGAAACTCAAGGAGGACTGCACCAACATGGACATCAAAGAGAGGAAGTCCTTCCAGAAAGAACTCATGACAGTAAGACCTCTGTTTTACTATACTTGTACTATACTTGGAAGTACTTAATCCTTGCACTGATAAATATGAACATTTTACCTTGTAAGTATATTTTCCCGGGGCCCATATGGAACATATAGATTTTAGACCTGGAGGTAGCCCAAATAAATGCTAATAGGTTTAGAATTAGGGACTAGGGTGTTACAGGTTAGGGTTCAATTTAAGGGTTACAGTTAGGAATTTAGAGTTAAGATTAAGTTAGCAGTTATGTTTAGAGTTAGTGAAAATATAACATGTAATATTTTTTGTTGTTGTTTGTTGTTGTTTTTACAGGGAGGGCACCCACAAGGATATTTCAACGTGAATGTGTGCATTGTACATTGTACCTGTAAAGCAGTAGAAGCAATTAAAAAAGATTATGTAGCTTACAGAAACCTTACCAAAGATAAAATAGGCAATTCCACCTTATCATAGTAATGCAGGGCTTCTATGTTTATTTTGTTTCTTCCATACTAGATGTTGACATGGTGTTCCCATTCTGTCAGAGGCAATGGGCTATGATGTATTGTTAGAAGAGTGGGTTGATGTGTTATTCAGTCATATGTGTGATAAATACTATGCCTTTTTGCCTTAGGGTCTCTACTGAATAAGCCTACTTGTTGGGAGAATGAGTGCGTTGTGACTTACAATGTAGAAAACACAGCGATGTCACCTACTTCAGTGTGAGACTGTCAGACACAGACTGAGATTACAAGATTCTTAGAGAGATCCCCCATGATGCTCTTCTTCTGTTGTGACAGTGTTGGCTTAGTCGGCCTACTATTCTCTCTCCTTTTCTCTTTCCCTCTCTGCCCTTTTCTCTCCCTCTTTCTCACTCCCACTCTCTCTCCCCCTCTCTCACCCTTTCTATCCTTCACATTTCTCTAGAATAGACTATGTATCATAATGAACAGAACAAATTACTGGTTGCTATGGTCAGTGTGGATCATTTTCATTTTATCATCCCAGCTCAGGTGGAGTTTTTTCTTACAGTAATTTGGAGTGAATATTTGAATAATATTTTTGATCAAAATCGAGCTGGAAATAAAGAAATCTATATCAGTTTCTGTTGAGCGGATGTTTGGATTCAGAGTTCAGTCAAATATTGCCATGGCTGTTTACAAACAGTAGACAAAGGGGTGAAGACGGATTGGTCGACCAATGAACGACACCCAAACCTCTCTCTATACATTATTTATAGTGGAAACAGATCTGCTTAAACTCCCCACTTTTCCATTGTTATTTTATTTTCTTACTAGCTTTCTGACAGTAGAACAGAACTGATTTCTGTAGAGGATGTTTAACAGGCCACACTAGATACAGTATATCATATAATGCAATGCCCTTCCTAATTATTTGAATAAGATCAAATTTTGGTGTCTATACTCCCAAAATTGAGTTTGAAATACAACAAGCACTTTGTGTTGTGGCAGGCCTAAAAGCAGCCTTGGATAAACTCTGTTCTTGGGCCATGAAATATTAGTTTAGGTATATTTGTCATAGAGCATAAGCCTCTGATGTGACATAATGCTATAACAATCCACGTACCATAATAATTAGAAATGTAAAAATAAATGATTTGTCATACTTGTGGTACACTGTCTAGTATGAAATGGTTCTGCCAGTTAGGGCTCAAATCATGTAGTATACACTGGAATTTGCCACAGTCCCTCATTTTTATTGCTTTACTCCTAAGCAGTAGCATATATTGGTTTGTGTTGTCTAGAATAATGGTGTACTGTTATTCTCACCATATTGCAAATATGATTATTCTACAGAGAGTGTTGATGCGTCTCAAATAGCATCCCATCTTCTATATACAGTTGTATTCAAATTTTTGGGCACTTCTTAAAAGTTTTTTTTCATAAAATTCCTTTCTGTTAACAGACTTTGACATTACCTATACATGGTCTCTCATTATACACCTCTGCACCCTTTCCATAGAATCAAAATACTCAACAAAAGTTAACATTGAGTGTGCACTCAGTCTATCACTCAGATAAAAAATTTTGAATGTTTCCTACTCTTCCTTGCAGAGCTTTCCCAACCTGACTATGGGTTCTCTGACTTTCCCTGAACCTCCTGCACGAGGCAGTACAAATTGGCATAGCACTGCCCAGGATTTGGGTTAGACAAGTCTGATTATCTATCCTGCCACGTTGCTCTCCAGCGACTCCTTTTGTCCAGATCGGGTGCCTGTGGGTTTAATCGCAAAAGTATAGTCGGTGAACATAATCACCCTGTTCATGATCCGAATAAAGTCTTCCCTGTAGGGCTGAAACAATCCTTGAATAACTCGAATAATTCTATTACTAAAAAACCTTGATGCAAAATGTTTTGCCTCAAATCTTCGTTTAATCCATGTTACCAATGTTGTATTGCTCACGGTGTTTCCGCACGGATGATTATTAATTACTGTTGCACACCGGGCTGACGCTGCTGGCGACACATGCCATGAAGACTGACGGCGCAGATAACAAAATGAAGAAATAGCTTAAATAGTGAGGGGCTAAGAGAAGAGACAGGCTGGAGAAAATGACAGAAAGTGTCCAAAGTTTGTCAGGGGTGCCTAAGTTTGGACACTTTTTGTCTGTCCAGACGAAAGCTCTGTACAGTGTGTACAGAGCAAAATCGAACTAGATTACCACAATAATAGCAGAGGATGCAGGCTGATGACTCCACTAATCCCCAGCTGAACAGGTTGGATGGCTTGGTAGTACATCGTAGACAGCCTGGATCAGGAACCGTATGCGCTGGGGGTCTGCTTTCCACAGCTCTGTCCATGAGACTCTGCGGTCCACTGCATGTTTTGCTGCTACCCAGGCCAGCTGTACCATGAGTCACTACTCCCACCAGTGCCTTGTGCCATAGCTGCGACTCAGCCACATCCACAGCTTCTGCTGCCCTCCACCTCCACCAATTGAATGTGTTTGGATTAACCATGTGCCGGCTCTTCGCCATCCTACAGATCTGTACCAGGTGTTGCAGAGCAGGATTAGAAGGGAATAGAGCTCGCTAAGACGTGTGAACAAGTAGGCGGCAACGTCATCAGAACGCAAAGAATTATGGGTATGTTTGGCCAGTTTACATGGGCTGGCATAGCAGGCTAGCTTTCTGGTATGAAAATAATGAAAACTTAGCATGAAAAACAAAATAAAATCCTCCTAAATGCAGCGGGCTAAAGAAAACATTGTCAGACCATACCACCTAAAACTAAATCCTAATGCAAAGACGAGATATGATGAGAAAATAAAGTAAATCAAAGGACTGGATCCTTATGAGCATAGCAACTGGTCAAGGGACGTCAACCTGTTGCCCAACTTCCAGCACCCATATAGTATATACAACTACACAATATTAAAGTGATGGTTCGGAGTAATATAATCCTAGGGTCCTTTGCACCTTGACCTCGAGCCAAACAACCCCCATAAGCTTTTTTCTCTTGTTATAAACATGGGTCGAGTTAGTGCTATCAGCCGAAAGGCTTAGTGCAGGCGCTAATGGAACCAAGGGTGTATCTCGTATATAACCCCACCAATAATGGCCGGAAAGGTACCAGACTTATACAGTAGTACAAATAGGTTCTGTACTTATAAAACGAGGCATGATGGCTGCTACTCTTGGCTGCTAGGCAATACATGTTGTGCTCTGTGCGTGATCTCGCATGATCCCGCGGGATCGCGGTAGCAGCTGAGAGTAGCAGCCATCAGGCAAGTGTTATTTAAATATACTTCTGGTGTACTTACAAACTTTTCAATGCCTTGTTTTATAAGTACAGAACCTATTTGAAAACTGTTGTCCGTTCAAACGTATGCTAATGTTTTAAACGCCACACTCCTCGCTCTCTCTCATCTATCTGCATGCAGTCAGAATTCAACAAACCAACATAACTTACAGTAATTCCTCAAATAAAGACCTGGGGCCTCATTTATAAAGCTGGCGTACGCACAAAAGAAGACGTACGCATCTTTCTACGCAATAATTAGGATTTATAAAAAGCAAACTTGACGGGAAAATGTGCGGTCCTTCACAGAAACTCTGACCCATGCGTACGCACAAAAACGGGTGAAATGAGAAATGGCGACACCATCGGCAGATGGATGAAACATGTAGGCTACTGTAGATCCGTTTGAAACTGCAGAGCGTTGTGTAACCGAAATCGAAATACTGCCTCTT
>JACXGM010002473.1:22200-47056 GCA_016801145.1 Umbra pygmaea
ACACACACACACACACACACACACACACACACACACACACACACACACACACACACACACACACACACACACACACACACACACACACACACACACACACACACACACACACACACACACACACACACACACACACACACACACACACACACACACACACACACACACACACACACACACACACACACACACACACTAGTGGCAGAACACACATTTCCACGTAAACTCACAACCAACAAACAAGTGCATTTGATTAGAATTTAAAGTTTTGAAACCATAACTCCTGCTCTAATTAACCCACAGAGATGAGCCACTCATTATTTGATTCTCCTATTTCCAATGGTACCAAGCTTTAGTTGCTACCTAATACAATTTGCGAGATAAGCGTCAATAGACTTAGGAGGGTCTTGCGGGCCGGTTCAAAGGACCCGGCGGGCCGCACCGTAGTTTGCCCACCCCTGGTCTGACTGATTACATGGTTGGGATTTGCTTCAGAGTAGTACACTTAACCACTGGAATTTACATCACCTGACTAACTGAAGCCATAATGAGTCGCTCATCCTTAATGTACCTTATAAATAATATTTTGCTTTGTTTTATATTTAATTTTTTGGCAGATATTTTTTTTCATTGACATGACAGTAAGAAGCAGAGGCTAGGAAAACAGGTATATAGAGGGGAACAGATAGAAATGATACAGACAATCTGGTGCCCCTGTTGCCAAAGGGCATGCATGCTCCAGAGTTGGGAGCTTAAACCACTAAACCAACTCTGGCACAGAAATCATATTTTTAAGGAGAAATTAAGAATGGTCCAAAAGTGTGCCAAAAGTTTGCATGTGTCATGTTGACTCTTATTATTTTGAATCTTTGTATAATTAATGCAAATATATAATAATCTTGAGTGACTTTTAACTGTTTTGGAAATGTGGCATATTCACTTTGTACAATGTGCTGTAGATGTCGGGGAGGTAACTTGCAATAACAGAAATAGTCATTGTAATATCCATTTCTTCCTGGGGTCCCCAAAGTTTTTCATACCACTGTATATAGTGCACAATTATTTAAATGTTGAGAATCCCTTGTGTTTTGTATATAACAAGCAAGGCCTTTTTTGTAGAATTCTGTGAGATCATTTTATCCTCAAATGAATTTGCCCTCTAGGATGACCTTAATCTCACTCAGTAGGAATTACTCTGCTGCACTAAACTCTTCATTAATGTGTACAAGAACACAACTAAGCAGCTTTCAAGCTCAACCAGCAGGCCTGTGAAAAAGGTTGAACATGGTTTTGTCTTATGCTTGGATGAATTAACACAACCACAAAAATTGTTCATGGTTATTGTACAAAAGTTACCTATGAAAGATAACCAGGATTAGTACTTACAACTAAGCCATTCATGATTCACATTCCTTAGAAAGCATTGTTTCGCAAGACCCAGGGGAGAACACTGTCCCTAGCCCCGTTGAGCCTAAATGCTACTCTATACAGGATCTAGTGACTCGCCTCCCGTCTTTTACCTGAGATGAGTTGCCAGCGGGGTGACAGGTGTTTTTATCTGAAATGTGATGAGAGAAGGAGCACATTGGTCAGGTCAGAGAGCAGTCCGGGGGGGGAGGGGCTGACTGAAGCAAGCTGACACCACCAGGAATTCTCAATTTGATGGATCGCGTTACTGAGGCATCGGGCAAATGAAATGCCATCCCAACGCTGTTTGCTGAAATAGAGCCCAGCGGCAAACCTGGAGGAACAGGGAGAGACACCTGCAGATTCCAAAGGGTTGTGACACATTGGAATACACGTTAACATTGTATAACGCTTTTTCTCCCAGTATGAACTCCTACAGTATAAAGGGTCTCCCTGCGTAGCAGAATGATAGTGAGACTTGCATATTCTTCATGTATCAGCCTTTATTTACTCATCGATACATACTGATATAAAGGTCTGTTTTTCAAAGTACTGTGGCCTTGTAATTAAAAAAAGAAACATATTCAGTATATGAAGTGTTATTAAATATCATAACAGGACCTCAAGGTTAGAGAGAATTGTTTTTTAAATGTTGGACATTTTGGGGATAAATCTCAACATATTATGTAAATTTACCGTTGAGAAGTACTGCATATTTCACAGACACTTTAAACAAACGTTACGCCTGCTTTTCTTTAGCACCATCATGATTTTTATGCACATACCTTTACGTATAATGACTGACAATCAGGGTTAGTCTAAAGCGCCAGTCCTGCTTTCCCTATTCGCAAAAACAGTGAACGTGATAGACTGCTGATGCACAAACGTTTTCCTCAATTAAACAACCTGGTTGACATTGATGAGGAGCTTTTCTTAGGAAAGTTTCTCTCCTTATGACGCTTCTCAGTATTGTTATTAGTTTAAGGGACTGTGTGTGGGTGTGTGTGTGTTTTGCTTTAACAGATCGTAGAAGTCTTCACAGGGATAGTAATACTTGACAAAAATGCCCATATTAGGACCTTTTGCTGGTCCCTGTGAGGACAAAGTCAATATCTGAGTTAGGGGTTATGTTCAGGGCCAAGGTTACAATTAGGTTCAGGCGTAACATTTTGGGTACTTTCAGGTTCAGGAATTATAGGTTAGGTTTAGGGTTAATTTAAGGCATTAGGGGAAGGTCAAGTTCATTTTATTTGTATAGCGCATTTACAACATCCACTAGGCTGACCAAAGTGCTTTACAGAAAAGTAATACATCTAAAAAGAAAGTCATAAAAAATACCTATATCACAACACACAGTAACACGTAGCAACACGTGTACCACAGTAACACGTTCCATAACAGTATGGAAGCAGTATAAAACATAGGCTAAAAATAAAAAGGTAAAATCAGCCAGAGATGAAGGTTAGTATGCTAAAGAGAACAGGTGGGTTTTTAATAAAGTCTTAAAAACAGACAAGGTAGGGGCCATTCTAATCTGTAGGGGCAGGGAGTTCCAGAGTCACGGGCCTGCTACCACAAAAGCACGCTCACCTCTACGCTTGAGTCTAACGCGAGGGACTACCAGCAAAGCCTGATCAAGAGATCTTAGGCTTCGGGATGGGGTGTAAGGATGGACAAGTTCAGAGAGATAGACCGGGGCTAGGTTATGTAGAGATTTAAAAGGTTAATTTTAGGCATACATTTTAGGTTATTGAGGTCAGTGTTAAGGTGAGGTTAAGGTTAGGGTTAGGTTAAATTAGATGTTTTCTGGTCCCCACGAGGTTAGCTGTACATGACTGTGTGGGTGCGTGTGTGTGTGTGAGTGCGTGTGTGTGGAAATGTGTGCTTGCCGCCTGTGTGCGCTTTTCAAATGCAGAGAAAATAGCCAGCATGGCCTTATGTGAAATGGAGTGCAGAAAGATGACTGCTTCTGAGAGCTGCGAGGCACAGGGTCAATTTCAGCTGTCAGTCATGTCTGTCAGGGCTTCCCCCAGTGGAAATGTGGATTATGTCAAAGAAATGGAGCAATCCTCAACACACACAAACACACACACACACACACAAACACACACACACACAACACACACACACATTACACACATATTACACACACACACATTACACACACATTACACACACACACACACACACACACACAAACATGCACACACAGATACAGAAACACACATGCAGAAACACACACACAGACAGACATTTCAGTCGCTAAAATTTCACATTTCCATCAGTCTAACACAGGCATTTTGACACTTCCCATTTTTGACTGGTGGATAAACCTAGACACACACAGAAACACACCCATAGACACACAGAAACAGACCGCCAGGCACAGAATATGCTTAGAAATCATACTGAATTTACCCATGACTTGAAAACTAGCAAGTGCACTGCATGAAGGTTTAGAAAATGTAAGGCTGTATACATTTCGCTCTGGAATGTTTCTAATAGAAATGATGAACATACAACTAGATTTTGCTTTTATACCATAGAACCACAGTATAGTAACACTACTACATAATTAGCTGTTGCTTTCATAAAACCATTGAACGTAATGTACATTTTCACAAAGTTTAAGGTTATTCACAATGTGCTCTTTATCATAAACGGTGTTTCCTGATTGGTTCGAGGTTTACATAGGAAGTGATTGGTGTCTTAGATATGAAATGAGGAGGTGATGGGTGTACATTACAGGAAGTGATTGTGTCCATGACAGCTTGTGTCCATGACAAGAAGTCATAGTGTCCTTGACAGGAAATGTCCATGACAGGAATTCATAGTGTCCATGCCAGTTGTCCATGAAAGGAAGTGGTTGGTTGAGTTAAGAGTTTTTAAGAACCTGGGACTCAATTAATTTTCCTGGCGGTTAAAGGCCACAATGGCGCAAATGTGACTGGGGTAATGTGGGTCTGCATAAATGTGACTAGGGTAAATGTGGGTCTGCATAAATGTGACTAGGGTAAATGTGGGTCTGCATAAATGTGACTAGGGTAACTAAATGCCTTTATTTCTTCTCTTGTAGTGAATAAGGTGTCATTTGAGATGACACTAGTAACTAGCTAGACATGTTAAGTCCAATAGGCTAGCTAGACCACTGTGTTGTAAATGGTAAAATGTTAAGTCTGTGAACAGACTGTACTACTCCATTGGGCCACTCAAAGATGACTCCGTTGACATTGTGGCAGATTTAAGACTCAGATAAGAAGTGGAATCACTGGCCGTTGAGGTGTAGTCCTATTTTTGTGACTTTCACAGAAGTACGAGTCCTGATTCAGCAGTCACACATCGGGGCGGCGTAAAGGCCAGCTCATTAAAACAGTTCTGTTCAAAGCCAGGGCCAGGTGGCCGAGGTGACCGAAGTGGTGCTGGAAATCTTATAGGACAGCAGCCATGTCCCGAATCACACCCAATTCCTAAATGTGTGCACTAAATTTGTCCAGTCCCTCTATATGGGGAGTAGTGCCATTTGGGACACTGCCAACTACTCCGCTGCTATCTCGATAGGCCCAGAATATTGATAATATTGTATACATACACTGTGTCACTGTGTGTCTGCAAACAGAAAAAAAATGTATTCTTCTAAATAGAGCTCTGCATCATGGCATAGAATATTAGCCTGTTTCTGCTATTCCGGTCAAGTTGTAGTTCAGGGAAAAAGAGACTCTCTAAATAGTTTAGGATGGAAAAAGACTGTGTTTCTTTAATCACTTCTTTGTAAGGAAAATATAGTTGTGAAGTATGCAGTACTTTTTTGGGGATGTTGGCAGGGTTAGTTATCTGACTGAAATTTAAAAGACCTCTTGGAGGTAAAACACGTAGTCCCATTCCTGAAACATGATGTTATTGGATACCATAGGCGTAGTCGAGCGGTATCTGGGGAAGATGCTAATGTCTTAGGGTCAAATCCCCAGACCTCCTCCAGAGGCCCTCCCCCCCAATGTTCAAAAACCGACTACGCCGCCCTTGTTGGATACCATTCTTAATTCAGCTTCTGTATTGTATCGGCATCCTGGATTGTAGCCCACGGAGCGCAAATATGCTGCATATGTGAATCTAAGTCCTTAGATCACTGAGGGACATGACTGTTCTCATTTCCCTTGTTCATACTGTAGGGTCTGTTTTTATTGCAGAGTGGAGGAGTTGATTAATAGTGTACTTTCTATGGCCTTGTGTGTTTTGTGTGTCTGTGTGTGTGTGTGCATGTGTGCCTGCGTGTGTGTTCATGTGTGTATGTGCTTGTGTTCTATTAGTTGTGGGCACCAAAATGCCTTATGGTTTAGGTAAGGTTTTTTTGGGGTTAGATTTGGGGTTATCATAGTTTAAAATGTATTTCTTAATGGATATTTAACCATTTGTGTATGAACGTGTTTGCGTGTGTTTGTGTGTGGCTTTTCTGGAGAATGCATTAATGCACCCCTAGTTTTCACAACAGCCATTGAGCAGATAAAGAGGGATGGTGTGTAGCACTGGTTACAGTGACGTAAATGTGTTGTCTCAAGACAATACCCTGGCCCCCGAAACATCCCCACTCCTTTCTCTGCATCTAGAT
Organism: Umbra pygmaea; assembly: GCA_016801145.1. Classification (NCBI taxonomy): domain Eukaryota; kingdom Metazoa; phylum Chordata; class Actinopteri; order Esociformes; family Umbridae; genus Umbra; species Umbra pygmaea. The sequence goes on from JACXGM010002473.1 coordinate 28,211, forward strand.
AGCCATGTTACTACCATTTATCATGGTGAACACCTTGTCTCCCTGGTGCATCACCGCTGACCTTCTGGGGTGTGTTGTTGACCTGTCGTGTTGTAGCTAAATGCTGTCTTGTGTTCTCAGTGACCTCTGGAATGAAACGCCTGAAGGAGTAAATGTTGTCTTGGTGTGGCCTTTCTTCCAGGCCCTATTGAAGATGGACTGTCAGGGTTTGGTGGCCAGGCTCATAATGGACTTTGTCCTGCTAACTGCTGCCGTCGAAGTGGCCCCACGCTGGAGGGAACTGGCTGAGAAGCTGGCTCGGGTCTCCAAACAGCAGATGGACCAATACGAAGCACCGCACAGGGACAAGAATGGCCTTGTGGACAATGATGTGAGTGTACTGTCTGATTACTGCTCTGGTTAAATCCAGAACCTAAAAGGGTTTTCAGCTGTCCCTAAGGAAGAAGCCTTTACACAACGCTTTTTTGTTCCACAGACAACCTTGTCCATTAACGATTCTACATAGATGCCAAAATGGTTATACTTTCAACCAAAACGTTTGTTCTCTTCCTGGGAACTCTAAATGTTCCTTCTGTGAGGACAGCCAAAGCACACATTTGTAACCAAAAGTTTGGGTTCATAATATGGGTTTATAATGTGGGTTTCATTTGGGGAAAACTGTCATGAACGACTGTTTGACATGAAAATGCTAGCAGTTTGTGCATGTGCAATGTTAAATTTCAGCCATTCAGTTCTTTTAAACGTTGATGATTCTCTGAGTGCAATTGTCTTTAATGAGAGGATATGTTGTCCAGAGGTTTTCTTTACTAACGCTCTTGCCCTCACTGTTTTTTGCTCCTATGACCAACAGTCAATGTGGAAGCCAGCCTATGACTTCCTGCTGACTTGGGCAGCCCAAATTGGGGACAGCTACCGGGATGTGATCCAAGAGCTACATCTGGGGCTAGACCGGATGAAGAACCCTATCACCAAGCGATGGAAGCACCTGACTGGAACACTCATCCTGGTCAACAGCCTGGAAACGTTACGGAGCTCTGCCTTCAGCCTAGCAGCACAGGGGGACTACGCTATCTAATGGCTGAATCCTGCCACTGACATTACCTTTCACTTTCTACATTCACCTTAACAGGAGATTACATTAAAATGTCACCTTAACTGGAATTTTGGGTTCTGACCCTGAGTTATTTTCAGGCTACATTTCAAAATAGATCCTATTTTCAAAATATTAGTGCACGTTTTGGCAGTGGAAAACCAGGGAAGCTAAATGGGTGCCTTGGCTGTCCCTGAAGAGAACCATTCCAACACTTTGAAAACCCTTTTACCCAACAGTGTACAGATGCTTCATTACTCCAAGAGAACCATTCCAACACTTTGAAAACCCTTTTACCCAACAGTGTACAGATGCTTCATTACTCCAAGAGAACCATTCCAACACTTTGAAAACCTTTTTACCCAACAGTGTACAGATGCTTTATTACTCCAAGAGAACTGTTTTAGTTCCTAGTTGAACTTTTTGCATCCAGGTAAAAAAAATATTTTAAAGAAAAACATTGATTCCACGTGGAAGTGAAAATGTTCAAATTGGAACGAAGAAATGGCCCTTCCGGGAACCCAAAAAAAAAAGGTTCCACAACAAGGGCAGATGAAGAACAATTATGGAAGCTTTTTTAGTGTAGTCTTGAGGAAAAGGTTCAACATTTTTGGCCTATACTGTGATAGAACCTTTAGAAGAAGTCTGGAAAATTATTCAGAGAGTTTGTATGGGTAATTGTGTGCCATTTTAACACACCCATGGAGCCTGACAGGTGGGACCAGGACTAAACCAGTACTCTCTAGCCCTCAGGATGACACCTACCCAAGACATTCACCGTTGCCGTTAGACCTTCAACTTTTAAATTTGACACAGGCCAACATTGGTTTATTCACACACAGTACGTGGCAACCACCCATTTACATAGAGCACAGCACTGAGGGTACATTACTGTGGCCGGTTGAATACTCAAAACTCACTGGAATTTACAATTGACTACTTTTCAGCCAAACTGCTGATGTGATTACATAATGGTTGTTGTTTCCCCCAATTTCTAAAGGGTTGTTTTTATTTCAGTGTTGTCTCTTGCTACTACATATTTTTTCTACAGAATGTAGCATAGCAGCATATTTTAGGAATTTTTCACTAATTATAATTTCCTAATGAAACAGCATTATGTGTATTTCTATTTTACTTGGGCAGTATTTTGCCGACACTTTTGGATTGTTCTTTGTACTTTTTACCTGCCAAAACTTTTAGGCGCTATAATCTGAAGCTTGGTGTTCTACAGAAATATTCAAGATTAAAAATAAAAGCCTGTGGGTGTTCATCTAGCGTCACTTTAGCAAAGAAATGTGTGCCACAATAAACTGAATATGTATAAGTGTATGAATCAAAATCTTTGTAGTATCTGAAATTTTAAATGCAGTATTACAGTACCTCAAAACATCGTATTTAGATGATGTGTTTAGCCGGCAGTAACTGAATGAAAAATGTAATTGACTGTGATGGTTTGAAATGCCATTTTAAAGCTTGTGAACAAAGTAAGCTTTATTTTCTATCGATTTGATCACCAATATTTTGTTTGCTGTGTTTAGTAATTTCAATGATACCCTTCTTAACAACTAAACCTTTACAGCTTTCAATTCATACATTCTTTATACTCACGTATGGAACTCTATGTTGTCAATGGAAGAGTTGTGTTTTGTATGTTTTGTGAATGCAGGTGAAATGTATATAGTGGAGTTTGTGTTGTTAAATTGTCACACTGGTCTGTGACAGAAGAAATGGAACGATTGAAAGTTGTGCACATTGATGCCTCATTTATTTGCTCTCTTCAAGCTGCTGTTATTCTTCACCTGTTCTTGTACTGACTTAATAAATATGGCTGTCAATAAGGGCGTGCCTCTGTCAGCATGCTTCATTGTTTGAATTTGTGTTCTGTAATTGGACATTATCAGACATTTATATACATAATTAAATTGATTCATCTCAGTATGACCATACAAAAAAATAGCACAGTGTTAGGAGTTGGCTACACTACAGTATTTTAATGGGGATGGATTGGACTAAATCGGCCCATTCACCAGCAGCCTTGTTCGCTAAACTAATTTAAGGCATTCCTAAGCACTTCCATCTGCGCTGATTCAGGGGATCAATCTAATATACAATTAACACATTTGATTGTAGACTTGCTACATTCTTCTGAGCATGCTTTTACACTCTTTTAAAGGATGTGCACTTTTAGTGAAGAAACAATTTAGTGACAAAAATATTCTGGAATTAATTTAGGAAAATAACATACAAAGACAAACAGAGATGCAAATCAAACTATTAATTAAATCACTTTTTAAAACACAAATAATGAACAACTGATTAAAAACATTAGGATTATCAGTTCATAGAGAATCACGTAAGCAATATGAGGGTTATCGGTTTGATTCCCACAGGGAAACAGTACAAAGAAAACAAGCACCCATTACTTACTCTGGATGAGAATGTATGGTAAATGAGGAAAGATTAGGGGAATGATGACTGTCTACTGGATCTCACTAACTCATTTCCAGTATTGAAATGAGATGGATCGCCCCAACTCTCTGCTAGCTGCTGGTGTCAGAGTTAGTTGTTTGAGTTCATGTGAGACCTTGGTTTATCTGAGTTCAAACAATATCAGAGGCTCTACACAAGCTCAGCTAGAAGGATGCGTGAATGGATGAACCATTTCTTCCTCTCTGCACCGAGTAGGGAGCTCTCATTAAAACACAACAAGAGCCACTGCAGCAGTTGAATCAATGTCATTTCCATACCTCTGATCTAAATCTGTCCCCCCCTCTCATCTCCACAGTCTGGGCAGAGAGAGGACACGCTTGACCAGCATCTATCAAAAGAGACGATGATAGAGACGAGGAAAATAGTGAAGGAGATGGAGGAGAGTGGTCAGGCACCAACACATTCCTAAATGTATAGATCACCACTATTATCGTCTAACTGTCCTGTTGTGCCCTTTTATAATTCTAATGTGGTTAATTAATTAAACTAAATCAATGATAATTATTCATCCCGTGGAGACAGACTCCCCATGGCGTCGGAGGGGCACCTTCAGTTCCCTTCTTCCTGCTTCCAGATGAGTAACCGTGGCGATGAACATTCCTCCCTGGCCGTCGCCTGGTAACGACTCAATGGCCGTCACCGTGCGTGCTCAGAGAGAGGGTCACGCCATTGTCTGGAGGTCGAACCTCTGCCTGTGAATCATGCATAAACCAATGAATGCCCATGAGACACGAAAAAAACACCCCTAACCATATGTAGTGTATTGGGACATTAGGGAGGGGAGTGACAGAAAGACTCACGCAAAGTGCAAATGCAAAGCAGACCTTCTCAGATAAGAAGTAGAAGCTTGGGACAGAGCAGGGTTTTGGTTTCCCAGGCCCATGTTTCACCTCGTGTTGTTTTATATCCTAAACTGTAATTTAATTTAATTGTGGAAAAAGAGATGCCAAGCTGGTGGTGCTTTGATAATGGAGCAAGCTCTTTTGAGAAGATGGGCGGGTGGTTGAAGGTACTAAGATTTGAGGGCCGTGCACGTCCTCTTCACTGGCCGCAATTTGTTTTTATATTCTGCCTCTTCAGAAGTATCAAAGGTCACCTATATTCTTCTCTGAGTGTTTGTGTTTTTTATTTGATTGTTTATGTCTGCTGAATCAGCCAATATTCTTCATGGGGTCCTCTCAAAACACTAAACATGACCAACAACAACACTGATACACCAGGACAACTGGAGTGTGTGTTCGTGTCCCAGTGTTTGCCAGTGTGCATTTGTGTTTGTGTGTGTTGGCACATAAAGTAGTCTACTGTAATTACAGAGGGAGAACATATTGCCTGGATGTGCTGCTTTGATGAGTCGCTGTTTCCATGGTAACCTCTCCATAAACACTTGCAAAGGATAGCAGGACGGTGAGGTGAGGTTTCCTCTGAGGGAGGGGTGGAATAGTACTTGAGTTTCAATTGCAGACAGCCTGATACTGAGTGATGTAGAGGGGGAGGGGTATACCGACTGCATTGCACTTAAAAGCAATCATCTTAAATTCTTTATTTTATCAATTCAGAGTACCTACAATATATAAAACCTACAATATATATAAACTACAAAATATAATATAAAATATTTTGAAACAGGCAGCCTGTTCCTGGCCTAGTGTCCAGTAATACCAGGGTGGGCCAGCTATACTGCCAATTTGTATAAAAATACTACCTTAAGAAGTATAACAGATGTGTCCTCAGTTGTTACTTCTATTCTCTTTCACTGCAACCTCACGGTCTAAAAATTGTGGAGCACAACATAATGTCAACACAAGAGGAGAGCGTCAGAAGGGCCAGTCTACCATGCCACTAAGCAAACACTTTGTGTACAGGTCTCGCTATTCAGCGAGACAGTCTTTTATTTATCTGTCTCTCTCCATCTTTTTCTAATTCGTTAATCAATGGGATTTTTAGGCCATACCCTATTTTAACCTCTGCAAATGAAAAAGCAATTATTGAGTGCTGCCGTAATTGTTCACTAACATGACATAGGCCTTACTCATTTAGTAATAGTTTTCTCTCTAATTCACTGATGCCAATTAGGTTGGCTGGATGTGGGTTTTACACACAGCAGTCATTTGCATAACTTTGTATTTTAACGACATTGTTCTTTAGGTCAGAAATCCATCTACCTTTAGCTATTCTTTGTCAAAAGCCTCCTTGCATCTCCCACCTTCTGTCTCACAAAATCACTTCAAGGCTTGAAACGGCCAGTCCCTAGAAACGGCCAGTCCATGTTTAGTCCCTAGCAACACAGATGTTTTCAGAGGTGTTGATTACTCTGTTCTTCACATCACCTGCTAAATTCTTTAAACACACCATTTCCAAGCATCTCAATTACATAGGTAGGTGGTAGGTGTTCTCACTTTAATTGAATCTATTAGCAAAGAGAATTGAATAAACATGATTTTCTCCTGTTAACTGCTGTTTTGTTTGAAGCCGTAGAGTAAATTGTGACTCTAGAGCTTGTGGTATGCTTGTGGGTTCATTCTCTTAGGTTTCTCTACTAAACCGCAGCAGTGTTCCAGATCTCTTCTCCACCTGTTCCCTTACCTAACATTAAAAGTACCTCATTTACAGACTACTAATATGAATCAACCACGGGCTACTAAACTTTGTTCAGCACCAAATATTTTGAAACTATCATGTAGAATGTTGATTTAGAGGAAGTTCAAATACCTGTGAAAGATAGACAAAAAGCTATGCTTCAGAATGAAATTGTAATTAGAGACACTAAAGGCCTCCCATAAAGACTAGGAGGCATTATACTAAAATAAAATACAAAAAATATATAATTTGTTGTGTGTCACTGTTTTACCTTGTCAACACTATCCCATATGGCTCCCTATTCCATACATAGTGCAATAGAGCCTTATGGCCCCGGTCTAAATAAGTGCACTACATAGGGTATAGGGTGCAGTTTCAGAAACCAGAGAGTTTCACATTTCATAAGGGTTAGTCAGGCATTAACACAAAAGATAACTGAGGATGTTTCCCATTTGGAATAAAATTATCCTTATAGGGCACTACTGTTGACTAGGTTCCATACAAATGTAGTGTACTCTATAGGACAAGGCTACCATTTGCAGACAGAGAAAACTGCAAATCAACGTTCCTTACACCCCCTTGAAGCACTTTGCATTAGACCTACTGTAAAATGCATGAGAAGGCTAGGGTGGGAGAATGGCTCAGGTGTCTGGCGGCAGGCCTTGTTAAACACCAATACAAGAAGTGACAATTCATACGGACAGTCAGAGAGGTAGACGGATACAGCAGCAATATTGTGTGATTTGTGAAGAATCTCAGCTACGGTTCCTGTCTTCATTTTATTGATCTCAGCTCCCATCGGCTTGCTGAATCAATAAGCCACGTAAGGACAGAAAACAATTAGTTAGAAACGCAGCCCAGTGGAGTCAGATTGCAGTCCATTATCGCAATAGGCCTCCCTTCACTTTATTTTTCGTAAAACGTTTGTTTTGTATGTACAGATCAGACACCCAATGGATTGAAAAAGTATTTTAAGTTTCAAGTTTATTTGTCATGTCACGTTGTAGTCGTGTGTTGAGGAGAGAGGGAGACCAGAGCAGGTAGTAGATTGGAACACTGTTTTCTTTTGCTGCCATCATAACGTGTGTTGCAATCTAGGTAGTTACAGGTATTCAACTCAACAAAATGACATGGGTGCCCAAATTTATGCACATGTCTAATTTTGTTTTGATGCATATTGCACATTTTCTGTTAATCCAATGAACCTAATTTTTTTACCAAAATATTACAGTTTCCTTCACTTATTTGATATATCAAAATGAAATTGCTAATCCAAACACCCAATTATTTATATATGAAAATCATGGAAATTGTCAGGGGTGCCAAAACTTTTGTATACGACTGTACATATATCGCAGTTGCAGACGAACAGTTGAAGCGAGTGCACAATACGTATACTTATATAGCTTACTATCCTCTCACAATGGCATAAACACTGACAGCTAACATACAAGTAAAGAGCGTAAACCTCCATAGTCCAACAACACTCTTATCACAACTTACATTTAAAGTGTAGCTCCCGGACAGCCTTCCAACACAGTGACAATATAACATCAATCCCTGACACCTTCCTCTAGTTTGGCCACTGTTTCTATAGCACTACTCCCTAACTTAATTTAACACAGCTGGAAGTATTTGATAATCAGATCTACAAGATACCAACCTAACCTATCCTAGTAATGGCCAAAATAGAGAAAGGTGTCACAGGACTTAAAGGGACAGAACTAATAACAACATACAATGCACTGAATACAAAAGAAAATACACAGTAAATATACTAAATAATAAGTCCATCTCAGTTCATGCCACACTATCCCACTCTGGAACAGTGTGACATGTCACAAGAACAGAAGACCACAGGTAGTGCACGTACAGTGAAACTCTTGTGAAACTCTTGTGCCTTGTTTCCAACTCCAACAATGAAATCAAAATAATAATAATAAAAACCAAGAGATGTGCAAAAAGAAAGGAAATAGAAACCATCTCTATCAACAATAATTTGATATTACAATGGGACACAATATCAAGCATAATATGTATAGTCTGTATATGTATACAGTAAGTAGTGACCACAGAAAACTACTCGATGACCACAGTGTGTTAGAAAGTGACTATGTAAGACTTAAAAAAAATAATAATATATATATATATATATAGATATAGATATAGATATAGAATAACCATGTGACCGCTTGCAGGGATGCCGTTGGCGACAAGCATCAATTACAACAGACTACAGTGTCCATAGAAACAGCTGACGGACAATCACAAACAGCATGATAGTGTGTGGTGATTGAATACCAGTGGAATGTCCATATAAGCTGTCTTGACCCTGCACCATAATATTTTAGTGTGTACTATATAGCAACCTAATGGACAGAGGGAAAAAACTGTTGTACAATCTGACTGTTTTAGACAGGATGCTCCTGTACAGACATCATCTAGTAAACCTGAGGGGCTGGAACAGTCTGTGGCTTGGAAGTCTGCCATCAGAATGATCTTCTTTGCTTTCCTGTGGCACCTGGTGTTGTAGGTGCCTTCCAGGTTGGCAGTGAGGACCTGATGACACATTCAGCTCAGGGTCAAACCCTCCACAGAGCCATACGGTAAAACACCTTAGTGTACCAGTCAGTGATGTATTCTGTCAGTATATTCTTGACTGGACACTGGTAAAACAACTTGAGAGCCCTCTGGGTTAGGCCACATTTCTTCTGCCTCCTTAGGGCGAACATGCGCTTGCTGCGCCTTCTTATCCACCATGGATGGATGAGTGAAGGGAACAGTCCAGTTTCTCTGAGGACCTTAAATTCACATGTAGCCAATCCTGGAATCTAAAATGTAATCCATTCAGAGCAAAGACTAGACCTACATTTTCACCGCACTTTTCAGTTAAACGTGTTTGTACATTAATATTTAACATGTAAGATGTGTGAATTTATGCCTCACCTAATTACAAAATATAGGCATGCACTCCAAATATAGTCTTAAAGATGCTTTCTGCTACTTTAGTGATTGTAAAACATTTTTAGGCCGGAGGTACAGTATATTTTTGTATTATTCATTTCAGTAGAATTGGTATCTTACTGCAATTAACGTGAATTCTGCTATGGCAGCCATTTCCTTACTTAGTGTCAAGGAGGGAATCTCCACCAATGTGTGATTTGATTCCCTAAAGTGGAGGAAGTATGGTTGGCAGAACTGTTAAACATATCAGAGCTGCACAGTGACTTCCAATGATTTTGCAGGGCTGATCCAGCACCAATACACACAGGCTTTAGACCCTAGAGGCCTAAAATATCAAGGAATTAATCTTTAATTGCATCATAGGCTACGTTAGTTTGAGCTCAACGTACATGCAGCCCTATTTTACTTGTGAAGTGTTAATGAAATGTTCAACAGGGCGGCTTCTCCCTGAGCTCGGCAAGCTGCACATAAATAAAAACACACACAGCAAATACTGCTCCCCCGCTTGATTTGTATATCGGAGCTGGAAGCCTATGGAGGAGCTATCCTGGCATCTAGTGGTAAATCTTTGCAGCACATTCATTTTTACAATGTAGTGTAAATGTACTTGAGTTTGGTCATTCAATAGTACAAGAAAAAATCAATAATGTCCGTTACAGTGCAATAAACTATTCATGTCATATTGTGCCAGAATAAATCAAACACCACGGTTTATGTCTGTTCACCAGAATTTAACTATTAACCCTATGAGCCTCTTCAAATACGTCAATGTGCAAGGTGTTGATGACGCCGTTGTTTTGGAATTGACGCCCAATGATGGTGCTGGATGGCGCCACGCGTGTCATGTGCCACGCGTATTGTGTGAAGGTTCAACCCTCGGTAAAACACTGTAATGTAGATTAAAATTAGCCTACTGACTTTTCCTCCCAAGAAGAGGTGGAGTCCCCTAGGAATATAATGTGTGCAGAACGCTGACTGTAACCACTACGGCAACGAATCGCATTCTCTTCACAGCGACGCGCGTAAAGTGTGTTAGTTTTTGTTGCTAATCTGTTCTGCGTTTGCCTGGATTCGCTCTTAAGCCAGTATTTGTAGATAAATACATTTTTAAGATGTGGTCCTGATACAAAAACTCGTGGATGCTTATACAGCATTAAATGATTCAATGGCAAATTGCTGCAGCTGCATGCGTCGGAAGACAACGTGCCAGAGGTGACTGCAATCTCAGCTACACCGAAAGGAGGACTGACAACAATATTTGGGATAGTATTAAACTGTGAACGTGTGCTGTTCAAACCTACAGTCCTGGTATATTGAGAAAGTGCTTGCATATCGCAATAGCAGAAGATGGAATAGCAATGACTTTATGACTGAATGTGCAATATCTCAGCAAAAGCCTATACCCCGTCTGAATGCTGAACATAAATCAGGTGCCACTTGTTATTCACCAGCGCGTAAAATGGGTAACAGTTTTTCGAACATAGCTGCTTTTCAGTCTCTGCATATTGTCATGCTGGGCTTGGATTCTGCCGGTAAAACGACTGTCCTCTACAGACTGAAATTTAACGAATTTGTGAACACCGTTCCCACAATCGGATTTAACACCGAGAGAATAAAGCTGAGTAATGGCACGGCGAAAGGGATCAGCTGTCATTTTTGGGACGTCGGTGGACAGGAGAAGCTAAGACCGTTATGGAAATCCTACAGTCGGTGCACGGATGGCATTATTTATGTGGTGGATTCGGTGGATGTCGACAGATTAGAGGAAGCTAAAACGGAACTGCATAAAGTGGCGAAATTCGCAGAGAACCATGGGACTCCATTACTGGTCATAGCTAATAAGCAGGACTTGCCGAAGTCTCTACCTGTCCACGAGATTGAGAAACACCTTGCACTTCATGAGCTCAGCCCCTCTACCACCTACCATGTCCAACCTGCATGTGCCATTATAGGCGACGGGCTCCATGAAGGCATGGATAAACTATATGAAATGATTGTGAAACGACGGAAAGCTTTGAAACAAAAGAAAAAAAGATAAAGACTTCATTCCTGTGATGATTCTGTAACAGTCTTCCAAGCTGCTTTACAACCGTTGTAGGCTACCATGTCTTGGCATGACATGGCATCCCGTGTAAAAAAAGTATATATAAATTATACAGTATTATTCTTCTAGTACAGTATACTTATGTTTAACCATAAGTATATGTATTCAATATATTTAAGTATTTTTGAAGTATATTTTCAAAATATGCATACCAAAATAACATATTAGAAGTATAGCTATATGGATAAATAAACTACAGTTCAAGTACATTTAAATATACTTTTTTTAGTTGGGATGGCAGGTGATTTTTAAACATTTATACTTTTCCTACCCCTGTTTTCTTTTACTAAATCTGCTTTTGGGTTTGCCTAACTGATGAAGTCGGTCGCTTTTAGCTATAGCTGTGCAGTTATAAATGCAATAACAAGAAACGTGTCCCTTGTTATCTGAAATGTTCTTAACGGGCTGGTACCCGTTGCTGCTTTATATTGTCTTGTAATTTCTTCCCCGAAGAGTGAATTGCCTACGCAGCACTTTTTGATAGCCTGGAGTATCATCCAGATTGTTGCATATGGAATGGAATCTAATCATTATTAGCAAATCTTTTTTATTCGATTTACACTTTGCACGTTTTACTGTTATTAACACATGTTGAACGACACCGCACCTTCAGTTCTATGTTAACCATACTCCATTAACAGTACATTTCAACAGAATACAATAGTCTTCATTCAAGTGAATGTGAAACGTTTACATACTGTAGGTTTTAGTGACGCTGTGTTCGATTCATATCCTGGTTAGAATTCTAATGGTTACTGCCTCGGCTACATTGCATATATCAGAACTAAACCACTATTTTTTTCAAAAATAAAATGTTTAGTTCGCAAACGTGTAGGCCTATGTCAGAAAAGTTGTCCGCAAAAGGTACTGCTGCCAAATACATGGACAAAAGTCTTCTGACATCAAAATCTAGAGATGTTCCTTAGTACCGTAGTTGTGGAAAACTTGTGTTTAAATCGTTGAGTAGTTGTATGGAAATTGTTTGTCTATTTGTTCAATGTAGAAAAATGATATTAAAAAAAACTATCAGTGTATCTATACTACTTTGCTTTGACAAATAATATTGTAAAAGTGTCGGACCCCCTGCCATCTAGCAGTCTTGTAGCCCTGAACTAGCTCAACTGATTCAAGCAGGTAAGGGCTTGATGAATAGTTGACAAGTGGATTCAGGTGTGCTAGCTCCAGGATACATCTAATAAATTACTTGGCTAGGAGAGTTTTGAGAACCACTGAGGAAAATCACTTAACAATTGAATTGGTTATACCATACTGTAAACCAATATCAATTATTCATTATTACACTTCCAAACTGATCATAATGTGAATAAAATGCATATACAGTCACATTTCATATACTGATTATAATGAACCCAGAATATAATGTGAGTAGTGTCCATTTTTGGACATAATCAGTGTATGAGCTATCCACTTACTTTACGGTTCAACACTAAAGACCCCTCCCTCATCCAAATAGGGACAGAGCGTACAGATATATTTTTTATTTATTTAGTCTAAGCATTTGTCCTACTACACAGATTCAGATGGAATACGTGGATACAATTTCCATGAATTTCTGTGCAGTTTTGACGAAGAAGTTGAAAGTATAATTTAGCACAGTTGCTGCATTTCTTAACTCACTGCTACTTTTTCAAAACTGCATAAAGCATCATAACAATGGTATCCATGTGTTAATTTGAATCTGGGTAAATAGGATAACAGATAAAAACTTACAGAACTCACCTTAAGAACAACACCAATATAATATTGACCACTAAAAAAAAATACATTTACATTTTAGTCATTTAGCAGGCACTCTCCCAGAGCGACCTAAAGTAGGTACAGTTACATCACCAGGAGAAACTTAGGTTAAAGTGCCTTGCCTAAAGACACAATGACATTTGGCATATTTGGGAATCAAACCGACAACTTGACTCCCAAGTCTAACTTCTTAACTAAATGAAGGGAACACTCAAATTACACATCAGTTCTTGATGACCAAACTATATTAAAGATCAAAATCATGTACATGTGAAGATGTAACAATAATTAATGGAAAACAAAGTCATCAACTGATTTAGGGCGGGATTCAAACTCACACCAGAAATCAAAGTAAACCCATTGAAATCACAGGCTGTTCCAACTAGTGTGAATTTCATAACGGCAATTCATAATGTGACTTAGTAGTGTGTATGGCTCCACATGTCTGTATGCACTCCCAACAATGTCTGGGCATGTTCCTGATTAGACAGCGGATGGTGTCCTGGGGATCTCCTACCACACCTGTATCAGGGCATCAGGGATCTTCTGGTCTGTGGTGCTACTTGGCGGTAGCAGATGCACCGATACATAACGTCCCAGAGGTTCTCAGTTGGATTCAGGTATGGGGAACTTGAGGGTCAGTCAATGGAATCAATGCTTTCGTCATCCAGGAACTGCCTACAGACTCTGGCCAGATGAAGCAGGGCATTGTCCTGCACCAGGAGGAATATTGAGCCCACTGCACCAGTGTGAGGTGTGACGATGGGGAGGATTTCATCCCCTTAACTAACAGCAGTCAGGGTACCGTTGGCTAGCACATGGAGGTCTGTGCGACCCTCCAAGTATACAGTACGTCTCTCCAAACCATCACCCACAGCCAAACTGGTCATGCTGGATGATGTTGCAGGCAGCATAATGTTTTCCATAACGTCTCTAGACACTTTCACCTCTGTCACATGTGCTCAGTGTGAACACTGAAAAAAATAACCAGCCATCTCTACTAACTAAAAGTAAGTCAACTTTTTACATCAAATTTTTAAGTAGTTCCAACAAGCCAAATCTTTGTAAAGGAATAGGTTCAACAAAGAATGGTCTTGTTGGAACTACCTAAAAATTATATGCAAAAAGTTGACTTACTTTTAGTAAGTACAGACAGCAGTTTTTTTTCAGTGAACCTGATATAATCTGTGAAGTGAATGGGGCACCAATGGCAGACCTGCCAAATCTGGTGTTCTCTGGTGAATGCCAATCAAGTTGCATGGTGCTGGGCTGTGAGCCCAAGTCCCACCAGAGGACGTCAGGCCCTCATGCCACCCTCGTTGAGTCTGTTTCTGACAGTTTGGTTAGAAATATGCACACCAATAGCATGCTGGAGGTCATTTTGTAGGGCTCTGACCTTGCTCCTCCTGTTCCTACTCACACAAAGGAGCAGACACCGGTCCTGCTGCTGTGTTGATGCCCTTCTACGGCCCTGTCCAGGTCTCCTCGTGTAACGTTTTTTATTTTGTTTTTATAATTTATTTATAACAACAATAATAACAATATAAGGACAAATAGACATGAACAGATTTTTCATACCCCCTCCCTAGAATCCACCAATAAACACAATCAACTCCCCAGCCCTCCCAGCTGAACCCTCCTCCGATCCCTCCCAATGCCCATCCATCCCCACACACAGACCTCATTCCTGTCTCCCACACAGATAACCTATAAGAAATACACAACTTAATGAGACAGAGACAGACAATCGAAATAAATAAATCAGTGGAAGGCAAAGTACGGCCCACTGGGCCCTTTGATCCGGCCCGCGAGGCGATTTAAAAATGAATTATCCTTCAAAGTGGATTGACGCTTGAGAGCGTCAATGCGTCATATCTCTAGAACTGGATTGGATTGTCCATGTGTGTTAATCGCATGTGGGTTAATCACAGCCGGAGATATCCAGTCTCAAATGTGGATACTTTTTGAAGACTTTATTTTGGATAGCTATAAACATTACAGACAGGAAACAGGAAGTGAAAATGACAAATGTCTGCACAGATGTAGGACATCATCCTGCACTAAAACAAGTTATTTATTTATTATTTTTTTGGGGTGGGGGATAGTATAGGGAAATAGTGAAAATATATACATACTGTACAGTGTTTTATTTACTTATATGTATGTACCCCACACTTAGTCACACTGGCTCTCAAGACCTGGGGGCATGCTAATATGGATTTTACAGTGATGTTCATCATGGTTTACATGTATTTTACAATAATTGAATACAAATTAAAACATACAAAGTCTAACCCAACATTTTGAGACAATGATTTCCATGCATGATGTCCATCTTGCATGAAAATCATTGTCTCAAAATGTTGGGTTAAACTTTTTATTTTGTAGCCAAGAGTCCTGTGAATCCAACATTATAGGTTACTTCACTGTAGGACAAAGTATGATCCTTGCAGAGGCAAATATATCAACATAGTGCCACATGGACTTCAACCCACTTAGACCTTGAAGGGTTCATTATATTTAAATTACTTTCCATATGTACCGTTGTCTTGATTCACAGGTATCAGCGAGTACAGTAGGCTAAATGATCTTGATAAAAACAGAAGTAATGAAATTCTGAGAAGTCAAACACAGAAATTGTGTTAGAAAACTAAACGTTTATTTTCTGTAGGCTACACAGGTATTTGTGTGTGTGTGTGGGGTGGTAATCTAATGAAATAACATTTCCTATTTTTCCACACATCGCTTTATTATGCAGCATTTCACTTGGTTTCAAAAACTCAAAGTGGCCCTCAAGCAAAAAATGTGCCAGACACTGAGATAAATCATGCTCAAAGCCTTCAAAACGGTGAGCCTGTTCATCAGCCGCTGCACGTAACCCATCCAAGGCCGCAGAAAAGGGGTCCTGAGCCACGGCAATGGCCGTTTACATCTGGACCGCGAGAGCAGCAGTAATATCTGTGATTAAATCTGCTCTGAAAGCCTTCAGATGTGATTCCAGGTCTGCTAGCGTGACCGGACAATATTCAGTGGAGGCAGGTGCCAGAATCTGCTCCATGACAGAAGGTGTCGGTTGCATCAGAAGGAACCGGTGTAACATGTTGTTTCCCCTTTGAGACATGCAGAATTTCGAATGACAGGTAAGTTAAAAACTAATAAATAAAATGTAAATAAAATGGACAATGTCAGAAATTAGAATCCTATGTGAAAATTTAAATTAAAGTAAGCTAAAACGCAGGAGCCTCCTCCACGTGCGACCACCCTGGTCACATGTTCAAACCAGAAGCCAACACAGCAAGCCTTCTATTGATGGCATGTATGGATGTGTGGAGCTGGACTACCTGTGCAACCTGAATAGGCTGCAGGTACCGCCTAATGCTACCAGTAGTGACAAGGACACTAGCAAAATGCAAAACTGAAGAAGAATAAGTCAGGAAAGACGGGGAGAGAGCAATGTCTGTGGCCACCACCTGCAAAAACATTGTTTTTTGGGGGGTTGTCTTGCTGTTGCTATTGAAGTGCACCTGTTATCACATTCATTTGCACTAAAACAGGTGACAGTGACTCACAATCGCTTATGCTTCTGGATAGATTGATACCTTTGAAATTTAATTGACTTGGTGTTACACTGTGAAGATTGTGTGTGGTACCTTAATTTTGAGAAGTGTATTTTTATCATTCCTTTTTTAAAGATGCATTATTTAACTTTCCATTAATTTGTTCAGTGTCACATTTCGGCTACATGGAGTAATGGAGACAATCACTAAGGAGTCGAAGTAAACGGTTTGTAAAACCCAAAACACAAGAAAACAATGTGACTTCAAGGAGTCAATGTGTAAGATACAAACCATACTGGCAACATACACACACATATTTTTTACATTCTATGCATAACACATAGACAATGAACCACAAGACTATACACAAAACAGGAACTCAATACATGTAGTAATCAGTGACAGTAAATTAACCGACAAACAGACGCCATTCATTCCTATGGAGAGCAAGTGAAGCCAAATAGAAGCACTTTTTCAGTGGTAGCCGAGCGTACTGCGCAGCCTTAAGATGAGCGTGGTGATGTAGATTTGACGTGACCAAAGTCTCTGAAAGTTGTAATTCTTATTTTAGCTGTGCCAAGAGAAATCTGAACAATTCCGAATCTTGCCTCTTGCAGAGGAAGGAGAGCGTGAGTAGGAGTTTTCCATTAGCGTAGGAGCAGGAGCAATCTTTGATTAGTATTCTGATTAATTATTTTGTCATTTTGACTGTACGCCTCCATGTCCCCCTGATTGCCTGCGAGCTTCTCCTGGATTATATGGTAATTTTTCTACTGTAAGTCACTTGGTTATGACACAATAGTTAGCATATTTTCACAAAAATGGCTGCTACGGGGTCATAACGTGAGATACAAGGTAAAGGAGCTTTTTATACACATTTAATTTGTGTGTGCAAAAAGAATTAGCACAAATTTCATGCTGTAAAAAGTTGCTAGGGAAGGAGATTTCAGAGAAAATTAATTTGAGAGTTGTGAGGCGCTAGCTAAGTCTAAGTTTGACTTACGTAATGGTACGTAAAAAAGTAATTCTGTTTCATTTTAATAGACTTAAACACAAAATCTGTTATTCTAAGGTGACATTTTTTTTTCGAAAATGTTGGAATAGTTATTTAAACTATAAAATTGAAATTCAAACGTAGAGCCAAAGAGAAAGAGAACCTGCACAGCACTCTCCCCTAACTGTGGTCCACAAGCATGGTAGAGAAAACCTGAACAACCTAGAGCAAATCTGCCTAAAAGAATCAAGCAAAATCATCTGAAACTGGTACATACAGCGCCTTGCGAAAGTATTCGGCCCCCTTGAACATTTCGACCTTTTGATATAAGATATAAAACTGTAATTTTTTGTGAAGAAGCAACAACAAGTTAGACACAATCATGAAGTGGAACAAAATTTATTGGATATTTCAAACTTTTTAACAACAAAAAAAAAGACAAATTGGGCGAGCAAAATTATTGTATTATATATAATTATTATTTATTTTCAGTGCAGCAAACTCTCTCCAGAAGTTCAGTGAGGATCTCTGAATGATCCAATGTTGACCTAAATGACTAATGATGATAAATGGAATCCACCTGTGTGTAATCAAGTCTCCGTATAAATGCACCTGCTCTGTGATAGTCTCAGAGGTCCGTTGAAAGCACAGAGAGCATCATGAAGAACAAGGAACACACCAGGCAGGTCAGAGATACTGTTGTGGAGAAGTTCAAAGCCGGATTTGGATACAGAAAGATTTTCCAAGCTTTAAACATCCCAAGGAGCACTGTGCAAGCGATAATATTGAAATGGAAGGAGTATCAGACCACTGCAAATCTACCAAGACCCGGCCGTCCCTCTAAACTTTCAGCTCATAT
Source organism: Umbra pygmaea (assembly GCA_016801145.1). Lineage (NCBI taxonomy): Eukaryota > Metazoa > Chordata > Actinopteri > Esociformes > Umbridae > Umbra > Umbra pygmaea. The sequence continues at coordinate 46,604 of JACXGM010002473.1, forward strand.
AAGGAGATGACTGATCAGAGATGCAGCCAAGAGGCCCATGATCACTCTGGATGAACTGCAGAGATCTACAGCTGAGGTGGGCGAGTCTGTCCATAGGACAACAATCAGTCTTATACTGCACAAATCTGGCCTTTATGGAAGAGTGCCAAGAAGAAAGTCAATTCTAAAAGATATTCATAAAAAGTGTTGTTTAAAGTTTGCCACAAGCCACCTGGGAGACACACCAAACATGTGGAAGAAGGTGCTCTGGTCAGCAAGGCCGTAACCAGGATTTACCAAATACCGAGGTCAAAAATCCCCCCCCCCCCCAATAACAAGACATTTTAAAAGACAACATTTTTATTTTCAATAACAACGTTTGTTAATTGTTAATTTAACAATAGGTTATGTTTGGGCCATGCTTAATAAAAGGATAATATATTCATCACTTCACAACACCTTAATTATCCATAT
>JACXGM010002474.1:0-27652 GCA_016801145.1 Umbra pygmaea
AAACAGAGAAACCTGAGACCTGAGAAGGTGGGGAAAACAAGTTTGTGATATAGCCTACCAGTCTTGGTGGGGACGACGTTTTGCATAATTTGCAGACGACATGGTCTGACTACGGTCATACTTTTAAAAAACAAAAAACTGCCATACTGGCGAGCTGACTTTTCCCGTTTTATCAACAATTTCCTTGCTCGGTGCGGCCTTAATTTTCCACTTATCAGTTTCAGTTACGGAATAATCCACCAGGACTCACGAGACAGTAATATTGCGCAATCAAACTTGATACTGTTAAATGATTGGCTATTAGCGTGTCACTTGCTATGTTGCTAGGTTACCAGAGAGAGAGTGCCTTTGTTTATGCAACCGAAATTGCTTCACAACCGCTGTTTTTTTCCGACGAAGCAAAGGAAATTATCGAACGTTTTATCGAACGCATTTTATATTGATATTGATTACGCGTCTATCGCGAGACATATTGTTATCGTTTTATCGCCCAGCCCTACAGTGGAATACAAATATTGCAACTTTTGAAAACTTTACTGAGATAATTATTAATTAATGAAATACTAATAATGAATTAAAACCTCTTACATTTTCAATAGAGGATTTGAGCAGCCTAACCACTGCTCTCTGACTGGGCTATGGTTAGGTTAGGTGTGTCACAACTTCCAATGTGGACTTGGGGGAAGAGAATTCAAAGTCCAATATAAAGATATTCATCTCCAGCAAGCAAGCGAGCGCTCCAGTTTAATTTGCTGTGTTTTTCATGCTCTAGTGAAGTAGTAAATTCGGGAGCAGGCTGGCTGAGGAGCACTATCAGCGATAACGTGGCTGAAGTCTCCACGCTTCACATAACACACTCTTTCTTTCTCTCTATCCCTCACTCTCTCCTTCTCTCCATTTCTTCCCGTATCTTTCCTCGTCTTGCCTTCTTTCATCTCTCTATTCTCTACACTTCTCATCTTTCCCTCCATCATTCTGTTTTTCTTTGCCTTTCTCTGTATTCGGTTTTCCCTCTATCCAGCTTCTACCATACAAAATACACCAACTTTTTACCCCTTTTAACAATTTATTTTCCATTCTTAAGGTTAATTTCCAGCATTGTCTCAAACTAACTTCCAACCGGTCCAGGAGAGCAAGCCATCCACATAAGCATCATTCATTCACTGCTCTTCCAAGTGGGAAGCGGTATGGTTCAACCATAGAAATCGAATGGATAGAAAGGCCATTCCAATTCAAATCAATGTAACAGAATGGTCAGAGCGGCAGCCATTTTTATGTGTACCATTCCATTGCAAAGATCTAGCGGCCTATTTCCACATTAAACTGATTTGCGTGTTGTCACCGTGACAACTAATAACAATCGCCATTTTGTTGTGTATTAGTCGAATGACCACGACAAGCAGTTCAATGGCCTCTCTATTCATTTTATTTCTATAGGTTTAACATATGTGAAGGCTCAACATCAGTTTGCTTTGCACTGACTAAAATCACCTGAAGGATACGCTAGAGCAAGAAATCATTGCTGAACATGCCTCCCCACATTTCAGGCTATGCTAGCCAATTTGCATCATCCATGATGGTTTTCAGTCGCTCCACAGCTAGTGGTAGAGCCGGATGTACTTCCTGAGGAGGCTGCGCTCCTATAATGTCTGCAGCAAGCTCCTCTGGATGTTTTACCAATCTGTTGTTGCCAGCATCCTCTTCTATGCTGTGGTATGCTGGGGAGGAAGCACTAAGAGGAGGGATGCAAGGTGACTGGACAGGCTGGTAAGGAAAGCTGGCTCTGTCGTGGGCACTGAACTGGAGTGCAACACTTCAACATCAGATAAAATAACTTTGAACAAACTGCTCAACATTTTGGACAAAGAGTGTCATCCGCTCCACAGCACTATGACAAAGCAGAAGAGCATGATCAGCTCAAGACTACCTACACTGCCATGCACAACTGACAGACCGAGAAAGACATTTGTCCCCAGGGCCATAAAACCCTACAATGCTTCACAACAGGGAAGAGGGGAGATAGACTTCTCTGCATAGTCTGTCTGCCTCTTCTCCCTCTCTACCACATCCACTACCTCCTATAACAATAGTGATGTACTGAACTGTCCATTGGCCCACTGGTTACTGTTTACACTGGTTACTGGCCATATTAGCCCATATGCACACAACCTTTCCTTCCCCTAGTCTGGACTGACGTCTAACTTAATACTTGAACAACAATGGCTGTAGCCCTATTACTTCAAACATCTAATACTAACTGTTGAGTTATGTCTATTCTTTATTCTTCTTCTTTATTCCCTTATAATGCCCATATTTAATGTTGACTTTTTAAAAGTTTTTAGAGCATCTTACCATGCATTTTTTCTTTCATTGTCTATATTATTCATGTGGATTTGTTGTTTTATCATCCTGTTTAGGATGTATTTGTATGTTGTGTGTGGTGTCTTTAAGCTACTGCGACCTTGAATTTCCCTTGGGGATCAGTAATCTATCTTTCTAACCTGTACGTCATCAACATTACACCTCTAAATCCTTGTTGCTAAATTCATTCAAATGAAGCAAGACAATTCAGACAATGGTGATTAGGCCTGGGTACCACAATGGGTACCAATAGCTAAGTACCTTATCTAGTTTAGATAGGAATTAGGGGTAAAAAAATGGTAAACAGTGTCTAAAAATGTTTCTGTTTATGATTTTATGATTCTGAAAACGAAACAATGTAAACTACACATAACTAGAAAGTTAAGGACTGCAGTGTTTGTAGCTTTTAAAAAAATCATAGATTTATTTTAATTAACAAACTCAAAAGACAAATAACTCGTGCTTCTGGGGGATCTAGAGTTAAGGAACACATTTGGATGGATTTTGGACCATTCCTCTCATGTAGAACCTTTCAAGAACCTTCACATTCGTGGGTTTGCTCTTATCAACCGCCCTCTTCAAAAGATGGCAGAACATTGATTTGTTGTCACGGAACTATTTCTGTGTGGATCCTCAGGCATGTTTTGGGTCATTGTCTTGTTGGAAAGTCCACCTACAGCCAAGTATCACTGTTCTAGCAGAGGCAAACTGATTGTCAGACAAAATTGCCTGATTCTTGGTGGAATTCATTATTCTTAACCAGTATCCCTGAAACTCTGAATTAAAAAAAAAACCAAAACTTCACTGTCCCACCACCATATTTCACCGTGGCTTTGAGGTGGATCACCTTGTATGCATCGGTTTCAATGCCAAACCAATTCTGTTTTTGACCAAAATGTTAAATTTTGGTCTCATCTGAGCAGAGCACCTTCTTCCTGTCATAATTTAAATGACGTTTGGCAAACTCCAAGCACTTGCGTCTGTCTTGGGGTTAGAAAGGGCTTTCTTCTGGCAACCCTTCCAAAGAGGCCGTGGATGTGGAGGTGGCATCTGATGGTGCTTTTTGAAACCTGGTGACCCCAAGACCCCACCAAGGCCTATAATTCTTTCACAGTGGTTTTAAGGAATTTTGTTGCTTCTCTCATCATCCTCCTTCCTATCCTGGAGGGTGAAATGCATGTGGCCTGTACCCATGAGCTTCTCAACTGTTCTACATCTTTAGATTTTTTTATAATTGCCCTGACACTGCTCAGTGGTATATTCAATCGTTTGTGGATCTTCTAGTAGCCATTACCAGATTTATCTGTCTCTTTGGAATGCGTGTTACCTCATCGAACAGGGAGTGATGTAATGGCTCAATATAGTTCCTTAATACTTAGATTTACTTAAATACGTGGAATTTAATTCCTGGTTTAATTCTGGTAGAAGTTACGTACAATAATCTTTAAGGGTGCCATTGATTGTGAAACCTTGATTTGGAGGACATTGATTTTTCATTAATTTATTTCTCACAGGTTGGTATTTTGTCTATAGTTTATATTTTTTAAACTATTGTTTGTACATTGACAGTCACGGTTGCCAGTTCATTGTAGCATGTTTAATGCAACAGTTCAACTTATTCAGTCATCGTTAGCTCAGACCACATTAATGGCTTTTTGATGGTGTTGTAGTTTGTATGGATCCATTCCCTATGGATTCTGGGATCTAACTTTCTGCAAAAGCTAATCAACTGAGATATGCCATGCTTAAAATATATCAATAAAATATAAAAATATAAAGTTATTTTTGGAGGTCAACTGTGTCAAATACCTATGTGTTTTAATGCAATCTATTACTCTTAAAGCACTTAAAGGTTATTTTAACATACATAAATTGTCTTACATTTAATAGACTAGGCACTTAAGAATGTTGATGGACAATTACAGACATGTGAATTCTCCAACACAAGGATAGCAAATATGTTGAACAATCCAGAACATAGTCTATTTAGAAATATGACCCACCTCCCGGCATCTGTCTCTTTGAATATCCCGTCCTGATTGGGGCAGAGCTCACAGCTGGGCGTGACTCCGTTCTTGCAGGCATCACAAAACCATGGTTCTGTGGAGTTCTCAGAGGCGGAGCTCATGATAGAGTCACTCTCCCCATCCACGCCATAGCAACCTAAAACCAATAACAACAGTCATCTGCATGGTGAGAGGCATGTTGAACACTGTAGATTGGTAGCAACAGGCTAACATTTACATCATTACTGGAAGAGGTCACTGACATTGGAACTGATGTGTCAGTTCTATGTTGCACAACATTTCAAAATCCAAGTACGTTTTGCAGAGTTCATTACACTGTCTAACAACATGTTGGTGGATACCAGACAGAGCCTAAAATAAACACTAATCAGCCACCAAATGCAAGTCGAATTTGCCATTGGTATGTAGAATGTGTATTTCTCCATCACTTAAATAAAAAATTATTAGAGTCAACAATAGTATATAGGGGTCCACGTGTTATTAGGGTAAGCCATACTTAGTATTTCTTTTCAAATCAATTGAAAGCGGTGTTCAAATAATGTATTTTGGTGAGTGGAATACAATTCTGAATTTTTTTTACAATTCTGATAACCCTAAACTACATCAATTTGCAGTTGAATATTGTTATACTTTGTATTTTATTTTGCTATTACTCCCGAATTAACAATTTTCCCAATCCTAGGACACATGTACTGCAGTAATTGTTGTGCTTTACCAACTAATTGTGCCTGGGTTTACCCAGTTTGGAAAGTTTCTAACTAAAACCTAAATGACCAGGTAATGGGAGTTTGTAACTTACTACCAGTAGTTACCATAATGAATCATTTTCCCTTCTTTCTATTCATATCATAGATCACTGGTTACTAATGAACTCCTGTTGTTGGTCATTTTGTTCTTAATCAGGAACTTCCCAAAACTTGTGAACTTAGCCGCACTTAGTTTGGAATGCACAACATTTACCTCTGTACATGTGTCTTAGGGCTGGGCAATATTAACTAAATATAATTTTTACAACTCACCTACCATGTTGTGGACGTTGGACCCTGCAATATTCTCTTTAAACACATTGTCCTTGTAGTTCTTTTATTTTTTGTCATATAAAACAGGTTCTGAGAAACAAACAATCATATGAGCTGCAATGTTAAAGGTTTTGACTTTGTGACGTTATAAACAATATGCGTTTTGATTTGGCAGATGTGTACATGTCGAATGCGAAACCTCAGAAAAATCGGCCTTTGATCAAAAAAAAATAAATGCCGTAAAATCGCTCAGAGAAATAAAGTCTCTGATGTGAAAGCTTGCATTGACTGGAGACAAAAAAATTATTAACATTTGAATGAAATGCACTAAAGAAATGTGTCCATTGTGCAAAAGCCTTTAATCTCAAATATGTGTCTAACCTTTAGTTTCATAGATAGACCACAACACTCTAATTGTATTTCACCATGCGCAGCAGTGGCAGAAAAAGACTATACTGACTTTAGACTACTAGATGGATCAATCCAAATTATTATTTTTTTACCTGAACATTGTTGGGAAAACTGAGAGATCTTTCTCATGTTTCTTAGCTATTTACACAGTTCTGTTCACATGCTTGGGTATTTTTCAATGTCTGTTTTGTAACAGCAACTGCTAACAAAGACATCAGATTACTACACTATATTCAGATTAAAGCTAGGGAGTAGCACAGGATGCCATTCTTCGACAGACACAAGAGCAAGTGCTGTTGGCTCTGTTACCACGGTAACCCCCAGCTCTTGAAAAACGCACCTGAAAATATTTGCTTCATCTGTGATATTTTCTTCATTAGACTCTATAGAAGAATAAGTCACATTAGTACGTACGTGGAATGCATTTCTTTACTTTAAGAATACATGTATAATCATTTGTTACAGTTGTGCTCATAAGTTTGCATACCCTGGAGGATATTGTTAAATTTCGGCATTGATTTTTACAATACGACTGTTCATGCAAAAAAATCTGACTGTTATGTAAGGACAGTGATCCTTTGAAGAGAATAATTATCACACAGCTGTTTGGATCCTTTGTAAACCATACTGATAACAGAAATCACACAAATGGCCCTGATCAAAAGTTTACACACCCTTGAATGTTTAGCCTTGTAACAGACAAACAATGTGAGACAAACAAGGTGAGACAAACAAGGTGAGACAAACAAGGTGAGACAAACAAGGTGAAACAAACAAGGTGAAACAAACAAGGTGACACACACATGTTTCCCACACCTGTGGCATTTCAATTGCAATTAGTGTCTGTGTAAAAATAGTCAATGAGTTTGGTAGCTCTCACGTGGGTGCACTCAGCAGACTAGATACTGAGCCATGGAGAGCAGAAAAGAACTGTCAAAAGACCTGTGTAATAAGCTACTGGAACTGCATAAATTGGATATGCAAATGCCAGTCAGCACTGTTCAATCACTTATTAAGAAGTGGAACTTTCTGGGATCTCTTGGTCTTCCTGACCTAGGCTTGGGATCAAGAAAGATTTCAGCCAAAACTGCCAGAAGAATTGTTCGGGATACAAAGAAAAACACACAGGAGCTCTGGAAAAAGACGATGTGGTTGTTTCAAGGAGCACAATATGACAACACTTGAACAAAAATGTGTTGCATGGTCGAGTTGCCAGAAAGAAGCCTTTACTGCACCACAAAAAAAGCCTGGTTACAATATGCCCGACAACACCTTGACACGCCTCACAGCTTCTGGCACATTGTAATCTGGAGTGACGAGACCAAATAAAAACTTTGTGGTCACAACCGTTAAGTGCTATGTTTGGGGATGGGTCAACTGTGAAAAGAACTACCATCCCCACTGTGAAGAATAGTGGTGACTCACTAATTTTTTGTGGGTGTGTGAGCTCTAAAGGCAACCTTGTGAAAATGTATGGCAATATGAATACAGCATGTTATTGGACAATACTGGCATACAATTTGCATTCTTCTGCATGAAAGCTGCGCATTGGACGCACTTGGACTTTCCAGCATGACAATGACCCTAAGCACAAGACGAAGTTGACCCTCCAGTGGTTACAGCAGAAAAAGGTGAACGTTCTGGAGTGGCCATCACAGTCTCCTGACCTTAATATCATCAAGCCACTCTGTGGAGATCTCAAACAACAAACAAAGACTTATTACCACCTGCAAGAATTCAGGACCTCATAGACAACTATCACAAATGACTACACACTGTCATTGATGCTAAAAGGGACAATACACTGTATTGAGAACTGAGGGTATGCAGACTTTTGAACAGGGGTCATTTAATTATTTTCTTTGTTGCCATGTTTTGTTTTATGTTTGTTTAATTCTGTTATGACCTACAGTTGAATATGAATCCCATGAGAAATGGTTTGCCTGCTTACTCATATTTTCATTTAATATGGTACATCTATTGTCAATTCTCTATGGGTATGCAAACGTTTGAGCACATATGTATTTGTGTTTATGTTGTAATTGGGACAGGGGACATAGTTTGTCTGGTAAGTCGAAAGTACATTCTTTATTCCAGGCTCTGGTCAATACTATGGTATACATTTTTTATTAAGCCAACCATTTTTTCCATGAGATGTTAGCGCCAATATTGAAATGTCATGAGATTCATAACATGTTCATTCCAATAAACATCCAGTGATTTCACTAACACTAGTAAGCAACTTCCCCTGGAATGCACTCAGAAAAGACAATACAATTCAAATTGGTATTCAAATGTTCATTTCACTTAGAAAACAGCATGTTTTATTGCCAAACCCTGACAAGAAGGCAGTGTGACACCTAGCACAGAGAATCCTCTAGAAGGTAACCTGACAAACAGACAACACGTCATGTCACTTACAGTTTGCTTGTTACTACTCACATTTCAGGAAAGCTTTCAATCAATATTTTCTTCCAGCGTTTTAATGGGAAACAAATGATTGAGGCATAAAACTAGACAAGCTCAAAGAGCCGCATGCCACAAGCAAAGCACGCTAATGTTTTTTAATTTTCCAGGTTTGCCAAAACAATTATTTTCGATGATGTGGTTTCTAAGGCTGCTATTACACTGACCAAACGTGTTCTGTTGTACCAATGAGGGCAGCAATCAGTTGGCCTCCCTTTCATTGGACAGATAACATTCATTCCTAATTCAGTCAAGTAGCCTTCAGGCTCTCCGAGTTACGCCAAAGACTCACAAATCAAATGCTCATTGCTCTAAATTCTGTGTAAGCTTGTCATGCTGGACTACACTGGGGAAGCAGTCCACCCAGCAATGACAAACACTGAACATCTACACCAGACAGCAAAGTTCAAGTCTGTATATAATTTCTCACAGAATGTGTCAACCATCATTGAGGTTAATCAAAATCAATTGTATTTGCTACTTACAAGAGCGGATTAAAATACATTTTCATTAGTGTTTTCATAAGTTTATTTAAACATTTGGATAAATGCCAGAAAATTATTTTCCCGTATTTCCCAGACACTTTATACAAAAACAAGCACACGGCTTGGCAGTCCGTCTCTACAAGTTGTCTGAATCAGACATCCTAGTTGCCTAGTTAGTCCTAATTATCCATCTGGATTACTTTTTTGGTTTTCAGCGTTGTACAGTAGTTCGCTTTGTTCATCGTTGCAATTCCATACTTGGTCTGGTCACAAGCTGAGCTCTGCTTTGTCTGTGAATATTACCGACTGGGCTTATTAACGAAGCTATCAACAGAACAATAGAACAATGACGAAGTATCAAGTGGGATCAAAAGGATAGGAGGATGATGAGATCGGCACACCCATTAAATGGCAATCATTATGTTCATGTGTTTGCTGTGTTAACATTGTCAGTATCAATCATGTGATTAAATCTTGAGTATGGAAACAGATCGAGAATATCACCTTCTTCTGAGAGAAATTAAGAAGAAACAAAACGCAGATAATTCTTGACTAATATTAACAAGACTACCACCAACCCGTAAGGAAACAAAAGAGAAAGACAAGTGGCCAATAAAGTTAGTATCAACCCCTGAGGGCCAATATGCAGTATGTTTTCTCAGTGTAGAAGCTAGGTTAAATAAAGCAGCAACAATTCACATTTAAACTAAATTCTCCCAATCTAGTGAAGTACAGTGACTTTTACAATGAACATTCAGTGATTAAGTACCGTATTCAGTAATTGTTTTGTCACTTCAACGTATGAAAAATTTAGAATTTTGACAAAATCTTAAAAATCTTTATAGATAAAAGAAGATTTATTTTCTGTGGTATCAGTTTGTGTATTTGCCCAAAATATATTGATAATTTAAGATGCATTATCCTAAACTCCCAACCACAATCTCTTACTAATATTCAGCTATGTACTACAAACATCTCCATTTTGCTTCCACAGTTCCTGAGCAAGGCCAAAATTCTCCAGGTTCTTCAATTTATCTCACCTCAAGGTTATTTTATTAATATATTTTTAGATAAAAAAGGTATTAGCGAAAATTCTGCTGGCAACAGTTGGGCATTTATTAGTGATTGGGGTTTTGAACCAGGAAACTGGGAGCTGTGAGCGATCACCACGGTGGTTTTATGGACTTATGGCTGAACTGTTGCCATAAATCTTCGATGTTCCTTTTGAACCTTGATACAAAGCTGGAAGCGCTAAGCCATGGGGTGCTAGCTAATGTGAGCTAAGCTGACCAAAAGTGATGACTATGGGATAGATTTATAATCCTCCAAGTGAAGATTATCCTTGTCAGAAGTGACGAGCTTGGCAGTTAAAGAGAGTATGTGGGGGTACTGTATACTAAACCAAGAAGAAAAAGAAGAAAAACAACAGGAAGAAGAACACAAAAAAAAGAATGTGGGCAAATACAAAAACAGGAAATCACTTCTACTCTAACTACAATAAGCCAGGCGTCAGCAGTTGAAATTACACAGTGCACTCTATTCCTCTATTTCCGGTATAAACTGAGGGATGGGGCTTGAGAAATTTAACAATCTGTGACATAAAATTATAGTTTTAACCATACATAGAGGCTGTTTTGTTTATTAACATTTGCTTTTGTTTACATATTTACAAAAAACAGCTCATATTATGGATTCTGATGGATATCAGTGGATAAATGTAGGAAATTATAGGAAAAAGACAAGGGCATTAGTGCTAACAACTTTCTAGATGTTAACATACTGTACAAGCGTTGAGTGTGGATGAGAGTGCATGTGCGTGTTTCTGTATCAACACGTTTTAAAGCTGCTGAGAAAGGATATGTGGAAATGCTCTTCTTCTTTCTAATATCGAAGAAGTAATGGGCACACCTCAAACTGGTGAGAGAACCATCAGTTATATTGAAAATGCATTAAAAGGCTCCTATTTCCATGTCATAGTCATCATCTCTAAGCTTCTCAACACACCCAAGATAATGTTGGTCTCCCCCCACCTCCACACATGCTTCTGGACCGATCTGAGGGAAACCCTAAAGAATAAATTAGAAAATCAACCCTTGGGTCCACGTGGTGTAGTGGGCTAAGTCGCTGCATTTGCATGACAATCTTTGTTATGATAGTCATGGGTTCGAGCCTGACTATGGGTTCTTTGACTTTTCCCGGGCCTCCTGGATGAGGCATCGCAAATTGGCATAGCGCTGCCCGGGATTTGGGTTAGATAAATCAAATTATCTACCTTGCCACGTCACTCTTCGGCGACTCTTTGTGTACAGATTGGGTATCTGTGAATACATTCATGGCGGTATAGTTGGTGAGTGTAATCATCCCGTACATGATCTGACTAAAGGCTTCCATGTTGGATGAGCAGTGTGAAAAGCATCGGCTGTCTCGGCAAAATGTGGTTAGATCAACCATGTGCACGCCCCTCGCCATTCCGCATCTGTCCAAGAAGTTGCAGAGCTGCTTACAAGGAAGAAAACACAAAGCCAATATCAGCATGTGAAATAGTAATATATTTGTAAAATTGCTCAAATAAACTGCACTGCATCAATATAGGAGACTAAAAAGCATTGTGATCAATGTGGTACCGAACACGTTTCTAGTTCAGTCTAAGAGATATATTCAAATGAAAACGGCTAACAGATCGCAAAGCATATTATTAACAACAATGCACTGAGCTGGCAATTTACAAGGTTATGTGTAATGAAACCAATGCACCTGAATGTAGTGAGGTTTGCCATCTCGTCTGAAGTATCTGTCTATAAGCAGGGACACTTTGATGAACAAGTGTGTGCTTTCAGGAAATGTAAAGGAAATATATGCTTTGTCATGACGATATTGAGCCATAAATGTGTTCTTGACAAAAATGCCTATACATGAACTTTGCGATTTTTGGACTGCTTTAGCTAATAAAAACAGATTCTAACAAAACATAGTTTTTTTTCTGATTGGAAAATAGATTTTAATAATGGCAAAAAAGGTATTGCAATATGTTGAATTGTTGATTGAGCAAATGAGTTTGCAGAACATTTCCTACAAAAGTATGAAATCCAAATTATGCTACAATCTGCCCCAAATCAAATCCAAACAAGGACTGCATGTTGTGTCTCGCTTATCGTGTACACATCCTGCCTCACAATTGGGGATCAGGCTGCTGAGACATGATATAGAACGGAGTGTGTATGTGCAAACACTTGACACCCATTGATCTTGATTTAGAAAGAGGTTGGATGGAATCAAACTATTTAATATAATAATGTATTGGTAACTGCTCAATGAACCAAACAAGGCCTATTTCATCACAGCTGTCTACCGATTCATGGTGCTATCATTCTATAAATCTGTGGTAATGTTGGTGTAAGTTAGCAAATGTGGCAGTATATTTCTCTGTACCAGAAAATCATAGAAGACTAATTAGCATTCTACTTCAAAGCTTCAGATTTTGGGAATAAATTCATATAACATTCATCATCATAACATGTTTCACCATCAAGTTAAAAGCCAAGAAAGTTGTGACATAAACAACAATGTTTTTTGTCCCATAGGGTGGGGTTTGTTGTCACTATGCTCTTAACCGATTGTGTAGGTTAGTCCCTCGCCTCCCCTACCGTGCCTGTTGGATTTTTTTCTCAACTGAAAAATTGCATTTCTCTGGGCATTTCTCTTGGTACTGTTCTGCATACTGACTTGTTTGAACTCAGGCCATAGCGAACCTTCTCGTTGGGGGAGTACATCTGAAAATGTCTCTCCCTCACTTCCATTAAAGTCTGCGTATGCTGGTAGGTATTCTGTGTCACTCAGTTCACCTGCCAAAATCTAATAAGTTTGTCGGAATTAATGAACTGTGCAAACTGTTGTTGTTGTTTTAGTCTTTAATTAATTTGAGATACGCTAATCGTACAACCTTACAAAAGAAAATGATTACAATCCTCATACTGGAAGGTCACACATTTGATAAGACACATTTTACAGAGTTCCCCATAGTTTGGCTGTAATGAGCTCTGTGACACCCAACCCATGTGACAACCAACCCTGGTCTCCCCTACTACTGCCAGGCACAGAACACAATGTCTGCATCATAAATGTTTGTTTTTTATAAAAAACAATTATTTGATGATGTTTGGTCTTTTATTTCCACTTAGAGGACAGTATTTTGATACAGTCATTTTACTATGAATCCTTGTGGTATTTTATAAAGAGACAAGTACAGAAAAATATTCTTCCAGATAATGCTTTGAAATTCAAGTTCCCCTGATTGTTCAACATTGTGTTTTTAACATTACTAACATTACTACTTACATTACTAAGAAGTAATGTAAGTAAAGTGTAATACAATGCATTACTATCTGTGCTGATTCTGAGAAACATGTTACATCAGTATATTTGATTTAGATTTTGGGGTATGAAAAGATTGTTTCCTGACATTCTTTGCAATGTCCATGCTTTGTTCCTCTTTCCAATAAAACAAAGTATTAAAAAAATGTATTACAGATGGTTGTTGAAGAAATGAATACTCTACATTTTTATTTATTTTAATGCCCATCCCTCTTAAAAAAAAGACTTTTAATCTCAATAAGACTCAACCTGGTAAAATAATATTTTTATTTTAACTGGTGGCATCCCCCACAACCACCAATAATATAGTCTAAATAACTAAATTCTAATCACTATTGCCATCTAAATAATTTAAAGGGCCAAAATCTAATATATTTACTGTAATAAATAAAAAATGACCAAAATATGCCATCAGATATTAATTAAGTGAAAATACAATCTTTTCTGACAACTATGCTAAAGCCAGAATTTCGTCCTTATGGAATTTCTATTGGGGGGTGGAATTTCTGTTTATGTTTTGGCCTGTGTATTTGCCCATTTTTACAGCCCGACCGGGTTGCAAGACATACCTGTAAAAATAAACGGTTGCATGACTAGAGTTAGTTTTGAGTCTGGGGAGGAGGGGGCGGAGGGGCTGTCAGTGTTACATATTGGCCCTTTAATATGTAGATGTCAGTTAAAATATGTATTTTTTTTTCACTCAAAAAAGGCTAAAGTAACCAGTGTTTTCAAGATGCTTTTGAACCCTTGGTTTAATTTCATAACAGTTTTCTTTGAACTTTAAAACATTTAATTCCACGATTAAGTGGACCAATTCAAAGGCCCTCATATAAGCAGAGTCAGGTTTATTCAGATGGATGAGAAGCAAACACAACCACACGGATGTCTTCCTGTAAGTCAGCAGCGTTGAATTAAAACTCCACAAAAAAATGGGAGAGTGATTTCTCAAAACGCTAAACGTTCTTCTGCTACTTTTAAAACAATGCAATCATTCCCATGGCTAATAAACCATAACATGAATCATTTTCTAGTTATGGGAAAGAAAAAGCACAAGGCATTTATTAGTGCCGGATAGCGTTTTGCATTTCAATTCAATTTCCCAACCTGTTTTGCAAGGAAGACAAAGAAATAACTAATTCAGAAATTAAATAGAATTGAATGTTTTTGAATCTGAGGAGGCCTGACTGAACTGTCTGAACCTAGCTTCACAATGGACTGTATGCTTCTATATGTTCGATTCATTCACCAATCATTAATCTCCTTCTTAACATTATGACTCATGTGAATCATGTACAGTCGTATGCAAACGTTTAGGCACCCCTGACAATTTCCATGACTTTCATCTATAAATAATTGGGTGTTTGGATCAGCAATTTCATTTTGATCTATCAAATAACTGAAGGACACAGCAATATTTCAGCAGTGAAATTAGTTTTTTTGGATGAACAAAAAATGTGCAATATGCATAAAAACAAAATTAGACAGGTGCATAAATTTGGGCACCCCAACAGAAATATCACATCAATATTTACTTGAGCCTCCATTAGCAGAAATAACAGCCCCTAGATGCTTTCTATAGATTGTAATGAGTGTCTTGATTCTGGATGAATATATTTTGGACCATTCCTCCTTGCAAAACATCTCCAGTTCAGTTAGGTTTGATGGTTGTTGAGCATGGACAGCCCAATTTAAATCACCTACAGATTTTCAATGATATTCAGGTCTGGGGACTGGGATGGCCATACGTAGATTTTGAGCAATGTTTTGGGTCGTTGTCTTGTTGAAATATTCAGACCCAGCGTAATTTAAACTTTGTGATTGATTCCTCTACATTATTCTCAAGTATTTGCTGATATTAAGTGGAATCCATGCGACCCTCAACTTTAACAAGATTCCCAGTACCGGCACTTGCCAGACAGCCCCACATCATGATGGAACCTCCCCCAAATTTTACTGTGGGTAGCAAGTCTTTGTCTTGGAATGCTGTGTTCTTTTGCCGCCATGAATAAAGCCTCTTAGTATGACCAAATAACTTCATCTTTGTTTCATCCGGTCTACAACACCTTCCAAAATGAATCTGGCTTGTCCAAATGTACGTTGCATACCTCAAGCGTCTCTGTTTGTGGCGTGTGTGCAGAAAAGGATTCTTCAGCATCACTCTCCCGTACAGCTTCTCCTTGTGCAAAGTGCTCTGAATTGTTGAATGATGCACAGTGACACCATCTGCAGCAAGATTATGTTGTAGGTCTTTGGAGGTGGTCTTTGGGCTGTTTTTGACTGTTCTCACCATCCATCGCCTTTGCCTCTCCAATATTTTCCCTTGGCCTGCCACTTCTGGCCTTAACAAGAACTGTGCCTATGGTCTTCCATTTTCTCACTATGTTCCTCACAGTGGACACTGACAGCTTAAAACTCTGCGATAGCTTTTTGTAGCCTTCCCCTAAACCATAATGTTGAACAATCTTTGTTTTCAGGTGATTTTGGAGTTGTTTTGAGGCCCCCCATGTTGCCACTCTTCAGAGGAGTAGAGAACAACAACTTGCAATTGGCCACCTTAAATACCTTATCTCATGATTGGATGCACCTGTCTATGAAGTTCAAGGCTTAATGACCTCACCAAACCAATTTTGTGTTCCAGTTAATCACTGCTAAGTAGTTACAGGTATTCAAAACAACTAAATGACAAGGGTGCACAAATTTATGCACCGTCTAAACCTTTGCATACGACTGTAGGTCTGTAAAAAGGAAACTGATGAATTTTTACATTTTAAAAAGTAAACTATGATTTGCCATTTTGTTTTGTTATCTGTTTTTGTATGCAAATTGGCCAGGCACGTGTTTGAGGGGAGATTGCATTTACATTTAAGTCAATTAGCTGATACTCTTATCCAGGGCAACTTATAGTAAGTACAGGGACATTCCTCTGGAGCAAATTAGGGTAAAGTGCCTTCCCCAAAGACACAATGACATTTGGCACAGTCGGGAATCGAACCGGCAACCTTTTGACTACCAGCCTGACTCCCTAACCACTGAGCCATCTGCCGACCAAGCAGTTTAAATATTTCTCCTCACCTGCTAATTCTAGCTACGTTTCTAGAAGTGACTTACAGTAGATGAATGAATGTCTAATCCAGGTGAGTCAAATTATGAGGTAATGTCAATGTTTTGTACATCGCTACCTAACATTTACATACCAATGCTGCATATAGCTTCCCTGAGTACATTTTTCTTTACCTAGCAGCTAATTGTCAATATTGTCTTAAGGTAAAGAATACTCGGATAGATTGAAGGAAATGGCTGTTTCAGGTGTTTAAAATCAAAGACCACCCCCATGCTGAGTCTTCAAATCTCTTCAAGCTTTTTATCCCTCCTCACCCTATCATTTTCCTGTCAATGTTAAAGGCCCTCAGTGATATTTACAATGACTATGGAAGTTATTAGGCATTATGTATGTCAAGCTTCCTCTGTTTAGTTCTATTTTAATTAAGGGGTAGCCATATAAGTACCTTTCAGGGGCTTTGGGAAGCGCCCTTGGAGCATTATGGTTCCTGTAGTGATTTGAAAAAGCTTAATGGGAAAACAAGATTTTTAACCTCAAGTTGAGTTAGTCCTGTAACCCATATTAATATGATAATTACCCTGCTGTACAGCAGGACAGATAATATGGTGAATGTACAGAAGGCTGCATGCACTGGCACCACACTGCCATGGATTAGGGCATAAGTCTGCTAGCATTAAAAACGGGATGAGCCTTGGGGCCCCTGAATGGCGCAGCGGTAAAGTCACTGACTGGCAGTTAGCTGTGTGATTGCGAGCCCAGGGTTTGAATCCTGCTTGCGGATTAGCCCAGAGGTCCCACAGAGGGAGCTGGATTTTGCCAGCTTGGTAGATTTTGTAATCGACTTTGTAATCGAATATGGCTGGTTGCCTTGCCTCGTTGTGCACTAGCCGTGTAGTGGCCTGGGTGCCTGCGAGCTCCATCGAGATAGAAGGCCAGAGAGTGAGTTATTTCAGGGATGTAAGGATCCCGGTCTAGACGTCCTGATGAGCAAGCAGTGTGATAAGAACGAGAACGCTATGAAAGGACTGAGGACTCAACAACAACAGCGTCAAGTCCACTGGGAGCTGCAATAAAGCAGAGCTTTCATCGCAAATTGGCTATCACAAAATTAGATAGAGAGTTTTGTATAAAACAAAAAATGTCATCAACCTCCTCGAAAACTGCTGATTTACCAAGGCTAACTTTAAATGGTACTACTAATAGGGCTGCATGGCAGAAAACCTACAACGAGATTTAACACTGGAACCGCCAGGGCCTTCCACACTTCCTTTAACTACCAAATGCTCACGCCACTCAGCCTCATTAGCATACGATAAATGCTCACGCCACTCAGCCTCATTAGCATACGATAAATGCTCACGCCACTCAGCCTCATTAGCATACGATAAATGCTCACGCCACTCAGCCTCATTAGCATACGATAAATGCTCACGCCACTCAGCCTCATTAGCATACGATTCTTCCTCATAGCAACACAGTAGATTTGATGCTGTTGATTACTAAATTAAGTAATGGGTTGTATGGAAGCTATGGAGGACAATTCCGATGTTAATAAGCCAAACTAAAATTGTCTAAAAACAGATTATTAACACGAAGAATTGTATTTATTTATTTCTTGTTGAAGGTATTATATAATGGTAGAAAACAAAAAACAATATCATCAAAGAACACATTCTGTTAACTTATTAGACTCTAAAGTCTATCAATTGAAAATCCACCAGTTACATTCGACAAAGATAAACCAGTTATAATTTTGTTTTTGTTTTGATCTCATCTTGATGTAGAAGGTAAAAAATATTCTCAACTAACACATGCAGATCTCATGTGTTGCGCAGGATTTTCAGTATCTTATTTGCCTACCCTTTATTAATGGTTTCCCCCCCAAACATAGTTATGCTTACATAAATATATATAAAATATTCTGGCTTTTCCGGTGGTTTTGAAATAAAACCTGATGTCATTTTATGTCAGGTTTTTTTGGGGGGGTTTTATTGGTTTTAATTGATTAGAAGTAATACAGTCCAAATATCTATGAAATTATGGAAATATATAGGCTACTGTGTAATTACCATTATTTTATGCATGAATCTCGTTATGCTTTTGGCCCACAGTCAGCACATAGCTTCGGCAATTTGTGTGAGCAAGAAGGGCAAGCAAAACGTTTTCATTGCACACCATTTTTTCATTTATATAGTTTGCACAAAGCTCACATGGCAGATTCATTATGAAGTCTCTCCATCTGACTCTCTTGTCGAGACATTTGAAAAAATGTGTGTCAAACCATATAGCATAATGAGCTGCATATAATGAATTGCATACGTTCATTTAGGTGGCTATGCTGATTATGTCATTTTGACTTACCATTGTGTGATCATCGTGACTAATTGTCTCAGCTTTTCCCTTCGTTGAAGTGAGGTCCAGGAGCTAGTCAATGCACATGTATTTGGATATTTTACACATAGGCCTAGATGGCTCAGAATCAGAAGAATAATCTTTGGTTATGGTGTTAACATTGTGAATTACACACCATCACAATGTAGCTACCATAGCTACACTCAAAATAGGCCTGGATCATACTGACACAACTGTTTAGATTCAGTCACTTTATAAAGGAGACATTACTTCTATGCACAGTGTTAGATGTGTTAAAGCATCTGCATATCATACAAACAAAGAAAAGTCGAGTACACTGCCAGTGTGCATCTTGGCATGAGTTGTTGGGCCTGCACTCTCTGTAATGACATTCTGTGAAGGCCACATTCCTGGCGTGCTGTCATTGCTACTTTCTAACCCAAATTGTGCCATCCTTCACAGTCACCTGTCTCCCAGTGGCAGGAGTTCTGGTTCTTGCAATGAGGCTCTGGCATTGAAGATGAAGGCTCAATCTCAGAATTGAATGAAGAAGAACATCAGACACATCAATTTTAGGCTCTGATCCTCTAACAACAGCTCATCAACATTATGAAAAAAATTGGCAAAATCTAGAAGTATTTTTTCGGTTTGTTGGAGAGGAATTATAGAACATTATAATAAGAAAAAAAAAATATATATATACAGTCGCATGCAAACGTTTAGCGACCCCGGACAATTTCCATGATTTTCTTTTATAAATAATTGGGTGTTCAGCCCAGCAATTTCATTTTGATCTATCAAATAACTCAGACACATAAATATTTCAGTAGTGAAATGATGTTTATTGGATGAACAGAAAATGTGCAAAATGCATCAAAATTAAACAGGTGCATAAATTTGGGCACCCCAACAGAAATATCACATCAATATTTAGTTGAGACTCTTTTAGCAGAAATAACAGCCTCTAGATCAGGGGTATTCAACTCTGGACCTCGAAGCCAGATCCACTCCACTTTTTCATTGCAACCCTCTAATCTGAGATTTATTTAGACCTGGGACACCAGGTGAGTCCAATTAAGTTGAGGTAGAACAGAAAACCAGCAGGCTCCGGAACCTGTAGGGTTAGAGTTGAATACCCCTGCTCTAGATGCTTCCTATAGCCTGTAATGAGTGTCTGCATTCTGGATGAAGGTATTTTGGACCATTCCTCCTTGCAAAACATCTCCAGTTCAGTTAGAATTGATGGTTGCAGAGCATGGACAGCGTGCTTCAAATCACCCCACAGATTTTCAGTAATATTCAGGTCTGGGGACTGGGATGGCCATTCCAGAATATTGCATTTGTTCCTCTGCATAAATGCCAGAGTAGATTTTGAGCAGTGTTTTGAGTCGTTGTCTTGTTGTAATATCCAGCCCCGGCGTAACTTCAACTTCGTGACTGATTCCACTTTAACAAAATTCCCAGTACCGGCATTGGCCACACAGCCCCACAGCATAATAGAACCTCTACCGAATTCTACTGTGGGTAGCAAGTGTTTGTCTTGGAACACTGTGCTCTTTTTGGCGCCATGCATAAAGCCCCTTGTTATGACCAAATAACATATTTGTTTCATCAATCCACAGCACCTTTTTCCAAAATGAAGCTGGCTTGTCCAAATGTGCATGGTATACCTCAAGTGACTCTGTTTGTGGCGTGTGGGCAGAAAAGGCTTTTTCCGCATCACTCTCCCGTACAGCTTCTCCTTGTGCAAAGTGTGCTGAATTGTTGAACGATGCACAGTGACACTATCTGCAGCAAGATGATGTTGTAGGTATTTGGAGGGGGTCTGTGGGTTGTTTTTCTCACCATTCTTCGCCTTTCCTCTCCGATATTTTACTTGATCTGCCACTTCTGTCCTGTGCCAGAACTGTGCCTGTGATCTTCCATTTCCTAACTATGTTCCTCATAGTGGACACTGACAGCTTAAATCTCAGTGATAGCGTTTTGTAGCCTTCCCCTAAACCTCGTTGAACAATCTTTGTTTTGAGGTCATTTGAGAATTGATTTGAGGCCCCCATGTTGCCACTCTTCAGAGAAGATTCGAAGAGAACAACAACTTGCAATTGGCCACCTTAAATACCGTTTCTCATGATTGGATGCACCCATCTATGAAGTTCAAGGCTTAATGAGCTCACCAAACCAATTGTGTGTTCCAATTAATCAGTGCTAGGTAGTTACAGGTATTCAAATAAACAAAATGACAAGGGTGCCCAAATTTATGCACCTGTCTAATTTCGTTTTGATGCATATTGCACATTTTCTGTTTATGCAATGAACCTCATTTCACTATTTTGATAGATCAAAATTAAATTGCTCATTCAAACACCCAATTATTCATAAATGAAAATCATAGAAATTGTCAGGGTGCCTAAACTTTTGAATACGACCATATACACAATCGGGTATAACATTATGACCACCTGCCTAATATTGTGTTGGTCCCCTATTTGCTGCTAAATACAGCAGCTCCATATGCAACAAACTGTGATGAACGGTGTTCTGACACCTATCAGAACCAGCATTCACTTTTTCAGCAATTCTAGCTAAAGTAGCTCATCGTTAACCGATTTCACTATTAACCCCGATTTGAAAAGTCACAGTGTTGAGTTTCTGTTCTCAATCTTGTTACATTATGTTTCTATAATCAAAGGTTGATTATAGATAAAACAAATGCGGGCGTAGCTGCAGACAGAAGGAAAAGAAAGTTAGACCAGATTAAAATAATTTTCACAGTACCTGTTCTACATTACATAGAAATATGAAAGTAAATTTGCACTCTATTTAGTATTTGTTAATTGAACAAGGCCAGCAGGCGCCTCTATAATTGTTCAAACGTTGCGATGCACTTAGCCATAAACAATGGTAATTACTGCTTTCTAAGTTCCCAAACATTTGCATTTCTCCCTATTACTTATCCCATGCATGTGATGCCTATACATTTAAGACGATTTCTGAGCAAATGTACGTGTTGTCTGTCTAATCGTGTCATTTTTATATTACACACTTCTGTTTCTAAATGTTTATGATGTGAGTAGTCAGTGTCATGGCTGGTAATTCTGTGTTTATGAAGCGAGTATAAAGTTAACATCACAAATACCAATGCGCAATTTTGTGAAACAGCATTTCATCTATATTTGTCAGGAAATATTTTTTTGCTCACGGATTGATATTAACGCTTGTCCAGTTGTCCGGGAGAAGTAAAAAAGAAGAGAAGTAGCTGATTTACAGTACGGGTACATCTCTAGCCGATTTACAGTACAGGGTACATCTCTAGCCGATTTACAGTACAGGCTACATCTCTAGCCGATTTACAGTACAGGCTACATCTCTAGCCGATTTACAGTACAGGCTACATCTCTAGCCGATTTACAGTACAGGCTACATCTCTAGCCGATTTACAGTACAGGCTACATCTCTAGCCGATTTACAGTACAGGTACATCTCTAGCTGATTTACAGTACAGGCTACATCTCTAGCTGATTTACAGTACAGGTACATCTCTAGCTGATTTACAGTACAGAGATGGACACAGCCAGTGTCAGAGGCCCATCTATGATAGTGGGACATATACCAGACCACGTACATTCACAAACATGTAACATAAACCTTCTAAATCATTGGATTCTATTATTTTCATAAAGCTGTGATTGCTAGGCTGGTAATCAGTCCTCTACTGAGCAGTCTAAGAATGGTACACACTTTTTAATTAGTTCCATCTGCCAAATGTGTTGTCCATTGCAACAACAACAACAGAAAACTAGCAAACTTATTTTTTTCTACTGAATATGCATTTAAACAAATAAGCCCAAACTGCAGAGCCTAAATTAATTGAGTACATTTGGGAAAATAATTAACTTTACGGTCTAGAACTTGTTAGTGGCTGAGTGAAATCAATAGCACAGGGAATTAATTGGTGGTAGAACAAGTCAGTGTTCCAAATGGCTGCCTATTTCCAATACAGTGTATTCCTGCAATGTAGTGAACAGAGTACAATTTGCTCTACAGCCTAGGCCTATTAATGACAATGTAATGTTCTTTATTAAGGGAGGGCATTTTAACAGCCACACTGCCTTAGAATGACATTGCATACCATTATATTGGCGAAACTGTGAAATAAAATAGAGCAAAGCTAAAAAAGGCGATACAAAAACAAGTGAATGTCTTCTCTACTGAGAAGCTATAATTAGCATTTAGGAAGTCCAGAAGACATAAAGCAGATTTCCTTTAATTGTGCTCCTTGTAATGTCAGTCATAATTCAACACCTACATTTTGGTATTTTCTGAAACCACCAATAACATTGCATCAAAAGATGTTAAAATACTGCAACAATGCTTAACAGGACAAAGATGCCCCTTGTCATTCCTCCATCCAGGCTGGCCATAACAGCAGACACTCAGCAGTACCTACGTAATCAGCTGTCTTGCTTAGACTGCCTGCATTATTACCCATTGAACCTTTTCACATTTCACATCAGCTCTTCAAATCGTCATTCATTTCAATGTTTTCTTCCCTCTTTTCATTTACTTTAAAATATTTATTTTATTATGTATTATTAGAATTCAAAAGTAACTTTGCAAGTCTCAACCCTCTTGTAATGACAATCCTAATACCAAGTTACTGTGTTAAACGGTCATTAATCATGTAATTTAACGTATATTTAGTCATTTTTGTAGGTTCCTTGTACTGGCTAGTGAAGTGCAAAGCAAATGGTCAAACATAAATGCAATGGAGCATTAAAAATGTACAAGAGTATTTATAAGTTGTTGTAAACCCCATGTAGCGTAGCATTGCCATTATGACTAAAGAGTAGAACGGTTAAACCTTGCCCAAATCAGGACGTCCCTGCAAACTGGATGACCAAGTTAGTAGAAGATAGATCAGCGAGGCTAGCAACAGGCCAGTGGCAACATTGAGGTACATTCTATTATGGCTAGCAGTGGTCAAATTAAGCATGTGACATCCCATATGAGGGTGGCACGAAGGAAGCCCAACTTAAACTTTTAAGTGTGCAAAAATAACTCACAAGTTCAGCCATGTGGAAAAAGGTTAAGTCGTCTGACAAAAGTGTTACCATTGGCGCAAACCAACACATCACCCAAACAACAGCATTCCCTTGTTAAAGCACTGGGTTGGCAGCAATGTGTTATGGGGATGTTTCTCATTGACAGGGACTTTTGCTGTTCAGGGGGAAATAGATTTAGATTGTCTTGAGTTATACAAAGTTGCTGCAATCAATTGATTTAATCACTTTCTGTACAAACCATTTTAATTCAGATGAGACTTCTTATAAATTATTATCAAAAATGTGGTTGTAGTAGTAGTGGTCATAGTAGTAGTAATACATAGCCTACCTAAACTATGTGATAAACTAGATATTTCCTACAGTTCAATAGATCCCTCAAATAAAACAAAACCATTCTGATAGTGTATTTAACACCCAAATGTTAAAGAGGGCCAAGGCAAAAACAGGATGGGAACCCCTAATTCAGAGCAAAGTCTACGAACAGCAACAACATGGGCAACTAACTATTACATCTAAAACAGTATGTAGAAAAGATCAATGTCTACAGCGCTCCAGAGTGCTAGAAAACCTGTAACACGACAAGTGAGAATATCTTCAAAAATAGCAGTATTTTGATACATAGAATTTAAGATGGACAGCACAGTCCAGAGCAGAGTATCCCCTGCAGCCTAAGCCAGTGGAGTGCTGCCTCTGCCTGATATCACGCCGTGTTGTCC
The DNA here is from genome assembly GCA_016801145.1 of Umbra pygmaea. Lineage (NCBI taxonomy): Eukaryota > Metazoa > Chordata > Actinopteri > Esociformes > Umbridae > Umbra > Umbra pygmaea. Next base: position 24,333 of record JACXGM010002474.1, read on the forward strand.
TTGATGTTCTGGATAAAACCTCCATAGCTGCATCAGAAGCAGTCATTGGCCTAGTTTGTGTGTCCCTCCATGTTGCTTTGAGCTTGACTCCGGTGGCATAGTTCATTGAGGTATGGAGAGTTTGACCAGACTCCAACGTGTGTTGCATGAGTGACACACACAGTAATAAGTAGCAGCTAGTCTACAGGGTTCCGAGCTGTGATATATACAGGATGTGTCTGTATGGACCACTGGCTCTCTGGGCCTCTGCTCAGTGCTCAGCAACGCTTTTGATCTTTCTCCTCTCTCTCTGCAATGGACCTCCTGCATCTTGTCCTTTCATCCTATCTTTCCTCTGGTCTGGTTCGAGGAGGAGAAGAGGAGTGTGTCAGCCCGAATGAGGGAATGTGCGGTGCTCCGAAAAAAAGAACAAAGAGCGGAGGAGTCGAGCAGTGAGACGAGACAGTCAGCGACTCCCGCGCGCTTCAGATAATGACAGCTAATCTCTCATATCCCATCTCTTGTCCTCTCAGTCAGACTTCAGCCTGCTTCTTTTTTTTCTCAGTCAGTCAGTGAAATCCTAAGGAGAACTGTGGACCAACAGAACATAGGACGGATCATGGGAAAAAAAACAGCAGCAACAGACTTATCAAGCATCGTCTCCTGAGGTGGCAAAACGCCAGCTCCCTTTCCTCTTCTCAGTGCCCGTAGGGCCCCAGGCACATAGCTTGTGGAAGGGCCCTAGCTGTTCCCCTGTCTCACTTTTCATGCCAGCTCTGTCCTGTGCATGTGACAGGTTCTGGCTTCCTGTTTTTCGAATGGTAGCAGATGACGGTGCCTGCCAAGCTAAAAGCCCAGCTCCTACAGAATGCAGTCGGTTAAATAAAAAACAAAATATAAAGAATAACACATTTTTAAAAAGACTACGCGGTTGGCTAGGAGCCAGGAACGGGTTGTCTGTGTGACTCTGTGTTTCACCTTCCTGAGCGGATGCGCCTGGCTGCAGGTGAGTAGTTGTGACAGGGACGCAGCCGTCTGGGCCAATCCTCTGCTGAACCAATCCATCCCTCCCTCAGGACGCCTGGCAGGCTGGCGCAGCTGGCACACAAGGGTGGCAGGCGGCTGGCGAGGCAGGGCTGCGCGTCTGTGTGTGTGTATAGGAATTGGCTCGCAAGGCTGGGGCCATGTTCAGTAAGGAACAGCTGTCTGTTCCGTTGGGGGCAGACACACTGCAGCTACCTCTCTGCCTCTCTCCACCACAGGGGGGCGAAATAAATGAAGGAGAGAGAGGACCCTCTGCTCTTCTACAGCGAACGTATGCATGGCTTAGTGTCTATTTTCAACCGTCTGCTGACTCTATTCCACTTCCTTCCACTGGCTCATTCTCCGTTTGTCCTAAACTCTCCCTCTTTGCTGACATTTCCCCAACGGTCTGTTCTCTCTTTGATGAATGCCACGTCCATTCAATTTTGTTTGCCAATAGCCAGAGAGACTCTTAGTGAGCAAAATGCAATCTTTTTAGATAAATTAACAAACATTAGGAGAGAGAATATCGAGGATCCCAAATAATGTCATGCTCTTTTTATTGGCATTTCCTTATGAAGCTCAAACTGTGATGTGACTTTGTAGGACAGGGTTATGTATTGACTGAGGTAAGACCTTAAAACATTTCTACAATACAGACATAAATAACTGTCAAGCAGCAAAAAGAGCAGCTCTTCAGAGACGAAAAGAGAAGTCCTGGTTTTAAAAGTGCTCTTTGAGCTATAACTTCTCCACAACACTCAGGGATGAACACAATACTCACACAACTTAAAGGGTGTGTGTTTGTGTGTGCATGAGAAAGAAAGCCTCCTGGTGTGTATGATAGGGATGGTAAATAAAAAAATGATATTGCAGTAATATTAATATTGATTCTTAAATCCAAAACATATACTTTTGTTAGTATATGTTTTTTGTTATCTAAGCAGTCCAAAGATCATCCCAAAATGCCCATAGATGTATAAGCATTTTTGTAAAGAACAAATTAATCTATCTATCTCCTCATGACAAAGTATATATTTTGTATTTAAGAAAACAAGCTGACATGCATCATTGTCACATGTTTGAATCCTGTCCCAGTTTATGTTCGACATGAAAGTAAACTTGTTAGAATAATAGTGCACTTTTTGTAAATCATATTTAACAGAAATTGCAAATAGTTTTAAAACATTTTCAGTATGGAGGTTGGGGAAAAAAAAACGTTCAATTACAGTATTTGAAATCAGCTATAATGGCACAGTTAGTAGCAAAACCACGTAAATTATGATTTTGGAGGCTTCACACAGGCATTTCTGAGCTGCCGAGCTTGTTCGAAAAAAACACAGGGCTTTCCAACTAGCGAAAAGATTCCAGAGTATTTTCAATTAACCTGATATTTTGACCTTGTTTGCTTAAATGACGACTTATTGAATTATAAATCGACATAGAATCACAAAGAAATTGCAAAACCAATATATACATTTTGGAAAGTAGGCAACAGTAGGCATTAGGCAATATCTGGTCATGAAGGTCTATTTTATTTACCTGCAAAAATTGTTAACCTTGGAATCGCATCACATTAGTTGCAACAAAAAAAATCACATTTCTAACATAGTTAAAATTATCTTGGACCAGAATGACAAGGTCCAACTAAATGTATTTTTGCTGCAGTTAAAATAATTGCTATTTAATAATTATATCTATAATTATATTTGTTCTGCAAATGATCCATTAACAAAAACAGCTAGTGGTAGTAAAACGTACAAATTCTAAATAACATAGGAACTGATTAATAGTTCAAACTAAAAAAGTGGGCTTATTCCTTCGAAAAACACGCATCGAATTTCCAAATTCTAATGTATTTATCTATGCTGTTTACCATTTTATTCAACATCTTGACTAATGCAAACCTTTTGTAAATGATCACCATGTGATAATGTAGTCCTAAGCATTATCACCATGTCATAATGTTGTCCTAAGCATTATCAGACGAAGCCCACTACTGATGACAACATCCGCTGGCAAAGCGGCATTCTTCCATACTAAATTCCTTACATATTTTATTCCCATATATTGATCCTAAAGTATAGCAAAGTAGTTAACGTTAATTAAAAAAAACAATCTGACATCATCGTCCCAAATTTCAATTCACTTTTGGGATTAAACTAAATACTAACTGACTTGGGATTTGATCGATAAACTTCTTTCTAATTGGTCTAACCCACACAGCTGTCCAGTCTATTAACTCATTTTGGGACCACATACATCAGTATCTGAAAACTGACCAGCAGATGGCCCTAGTGAGTTCAAAGCCTCGAGAA